>CATQJA010001870.1:0-19226 GCA_958295435.1 Mesorhabditis spiculigera | reverse complement strand
ATCAGGCGAGCTAGCAGATAAATTGGAAGGAACATGAGGGTTAAATAAACCTCTGGCAAACTAGTAGTGATCCCCAGGATCGAAAGATCGTTTTTTAGTTCAGGCTGCGAGCAGAAGCCGCTAGAATGTCTGTGAGATGGGATCGGCTAAATAGAATATTTCAGTGGAGGTCGACAATTATCTTCAGAGAGAAGGTAGGGGATGTCACGGCGCAGAGCTCTAATCGCTCAGCGCCTGGGGTCGAGAAGGATTCTCCGAATCAGTGGACAAAGTTTAGATGCTTGCAGGAATCGAGGCTTTTTTTTGCTCATTGCATAAAGTTTATGATTAATCGCCTTTAAAAATCTAATCGTAAATCATAAAAAGCAAACATCATTCATGAAATAGTCAAAACCATCGAAAATTGCGAAAAATAGGGTAATTTCGCGCTCCTAGATCTTATCTCTTATCGATCAGACCAGCCGGCCTGTCGCATCCTGTCCGCGCATTAATGACACGGAAATGGTACTATGGTTTGTTAAAGCAAGTTTAGGCATATACAAAATTCCCACAGCATAACATGGCTTTTCAGGGCCCTCTGAAAAGCGGCGTCTGGAAAACCGGAAACTCTGGGGGTGACACTGGCCGGGAGGGGAATGGAGCAGAAGTCCGGGCGGTTTCAGAAATTTCGAGCCGCTCGCCCCCTTACACTTGGACTAGTGAAGCGTGGAGTTCGCTATTTTAACCCGAGCTTCCGGTCAAAAGGTGGCGAGATAGAGAGCGAGAGTAGAGAGCGAGAGAGAGCAAGAGTAAGCCATCCAAGGAGAGAGAGAGAGCGAGAGAAGGAGAGTGAGATATAGAAACAGGGAGAGAGAGAGAGAGAGAGAGAGAGAGAGAGAGAGAGAGAGAGAGAGTGAGAGAGAGCCAGACAGACCTAAAAGATGTGAATAAAGTGCATCTCCCCAAATATGGCCAATCCAAAATGGCCATTGGGTAAGTCCATTTACTGGGATTGTTGTGGATATAGCTCTAACTCTCCAGCTAGTCGAGTGGGAGGTCAGAATGGCTGAGCACGCAGGGTGCACCCGCAAAAACAGCGGTGGGAATTTTGGTGTTCAGAATAGGCAAAACTAAACAAGATACAATTATAATAGTTTTGTTAAAAAAAGAAGTGCCAAGGAAAAATAAGCCGTTGGCGGGGATTAGAATTAGGCTCAGGCTTAGGTTTGACTAGCCATAGGCTTAGGCTTAGGCTTCCATAGGCTTAGGCTGACGGGTACGCTTATTGGGCTTGTTTTAAGCTGGGGATCGTCCAGAACAGAGCTCAACGCAAGCTGTAAACCTAAAAAATGCCCTTCCACCCGAAACCCATATCCTCCCAATACGGAACCACTAATGCCAATTCCCCAAATTCTAAACGACAGCTAATTCAATTATCCCCTCCTGGCTCATCGCCAATTTCCTGGTCCCTCAAAAGAAGAGAGAAGCCGAGTCTAAAATATGGTCTAGCCATGCTGGCTGGGCCACATCTGCCTCGTCGCCCCGTTTTCTTCAGCCCAAGCCCTCCGGATCTGATATCAGAAACAAATTCCGTGGGGGGTGGGTGCCCAGGGCTCCGGGATTCGATTCGAAAATTCGATTTCCTTGCTCATGCCCCCCTGGCTATGTGGAAAAGAGGACCCGTTCAGATGGGGGTAGCCAGATACTGGCTTCTCGTGCTCCCCTAGGGTCACAGAAAAACCGAAAATATCATCAGACAAGCATGTATGAACCGGGATTTGAGGAAGCAGCGCTGGAAGTTGAACGATGCTGCAGGGATACAGCTACTTTAAAGGGGCTAGGAAGCGTATAAGCAAGCTTTTGTCTACAAGGTCTCCGTGTTTGCCTATCTAGGGACCACGAGAAGTTCAAGAAGGTCAGCATTCATTCAACTTGTGGAAACGACAACTTCAAGCAGGTCAGGGATAAGTTTTGACACCCTCAAATGCTCAAAATTCCATCAAAAATCGTTCGATCGAGAAAACAGAAAAGTTACGGCTCATCATCCCAATCCCAATGGGTGCTCGTCAACTTCAAGAGGGTCAGGCATGGATTTAAAAACTTGAAGGCACGCTAATATACTGCCAAAATCCATTAAAAAACACAAAGAACAATCAATTCAGAAAACAGAAAAGATGCGACGCCTCATCCCAATCGCCGGGGACCCCGAGAACTTCAAGAGTGTCAGGGATGCATTTAAAAACTTGAAAGTACTTAAAAATTCTTTCAAAACGATAGCAAAAATGCTAAGAAAAATCAATTCCGCGACAGCAGAAAAGTTGCGACACCTCATCCCAATCCCCCGAGGGACCCCGAGAACTTCAAGAGGGTTAGGGATGAATTTTGAAACTCCCAAGTACTCGGAAAAAAATGACGCGGAACCAGTATTCGGTGGATTTGTGAAGCCCCGGGGCATAGTTGATGCCATCTTTTTTGGGGGGCAGAAAAGGAGGGCCAGCCAGGAAAGGAGCCCGAGTGGGGGAGCTTCGAGGGCCGGGTCGTGAGAAATCAGCAGCTAGGAAAGGGGAAAGGATGGATGGCTGGGAGAATACCCCCAAATCTCGACCAGGAGAAGGAGAAAAAGAAAAAGGAGAAGACGACCAGCACTACCAACTGGCAGGAGATGTCTGGAGGAACTTGGCGGAAGCGCAGAGTTGAAATTGGGGAGAGTGGTACATGGTTTTGAAATGCCCTTTAGCGATGCAGATGCGAAACGTATACGTTCTTACTGTAGTGCGAGGGTAAAAGTTTTTAAAGGAACGTAGAAGCCAGAATCTTGATAAAAATTCCGTCTGCTGCTTACCGTAATAGGACAGATACTGAAAAAGGAGGAAAACCAAAAACTACGAAAAATTTGTCGGCATTTTTCAGCAAATTAGAAAACCCCCAGGCTCCATTCATAGCATTAATGCTAGCGGATTTTCGAAAAAGCCCATTTTTCAATCTTAATTTTGAAAAAAACTACGTTCGCGGGGGATCAACTGATAAAAGAGGTAAAAAATGTAGGTATTTGAAGCGATCCGGAAAGGAAAATTATTCTTAAGAATCGGTTGAAGAATTCTTATGGAAACTAAGGTTTACCACTATTTTTAAGAAATTTTAAAAAAATTTAAGAAACGCCGAGTTTGCTTGAAAACACCAATTCGGGCTGGTCAAACGGCTCAATTCAAAGAATTCAGATCTGTTTGGTCCTCCGTACCCCAGGGTAAACAGGTCAACAAACAATAGGATGCGGCGGAAATGCTAATGAACCCGCAAATGAATCAACCTCAATGGTCAATGAGCAAATTAGCAGGAGGCTGACCTGGATGCAATTCTTGCAAAAACAACGAAATTGTTCTGTTTAAATAGTGTTTAAAAAGTTTAAATAGTTTCGGCTTGTGCTTCAATTTCTACACCAATTAACGGACAGGTTGGAATAAATAAGCCAAACAAGGTGATTGAAACAAGATAAACAAAGTAAATCAAGTCACATTAAATCTTGTTCAAAAATCCAGCTGTCCAAAAAAGATAGATTTCGAGCGAGCAAAATACTGAAATTTAAAGCCACAAAGAGTCACAACTTCAATGGCACAGAAAACGCAATCGAAAAACCATGACAAATTGAAAAATGCATAAACTTAACCAAAAAAAAGAAAAAGGTACAACTCAAAAAAGTAGATGTAAAGAAGGGCCAGTCATGTTGTTTGTAACTTTTTGTGATCAGAGAAGTGAGCGAGAGCTAGAGAGAGAGAGCGTGGGAGAAAGAGAGAGAGACATAGAGTGCGGGGGGAGCGAGATAGAGAGAAGAAGAAGAGAGAGAGAGAGACCGAGTTACATCCTGAGAATATTCCGGGATTGAGCCAATTTATTTGATGAACGCACCGATCCTCTGCTTCCCCCTCCTACCCACCCTTGCACTAATGAGAGCAACAGGAAAAAGTCACCGGGGGTTTGGTTATGTTGGCAAAATAAGAAAGGCAAAAAGTGCGGAAATTAGAATTAGGACGCTGCTAATTAGGGAACGTGCCGGAGGGGGGTATAAATTTCGCAAAAAAAAACTGAAAAATATCTCTCTCTCTCTCTTGCCCTAACGTTTGCAAAAAAAATATTTTGAGGCTGAATTAAATAATAACCTCTAGGACAAACTAAAAATTCAAAACTTTGAATTGGAATTTTTGGAGTGAAGAAGCTGCTTCTGACATATGCGGGTCAAGTATAATTTTTGGAACGAAAGAGAGAGAGAGAGAGAGAGAGAGGAGAGAGAGAGAGAGAGATAGAGAGAGCGAGTGAGTGAAGGCGAGATCGTGTGAGAGAGGGCATGCGAGAGAGAAATAGAGAGTGGGCGCAAGAGAGACACAGTCAGTGAGAGACACGCAGACAAAATTTGCGTAAAAGAACGCAAAATAAAGCATTAGTGCCACCAGATTTTTTGCCATCCATGGGTCACTAGACAGGCCGAAAATTGAGCCGGGCGGTCAGATGGTTTGGGCATAACATGAATTTCCTGGTCTCCCTGTCTGCCTGAAGACACCTGTCCACCTGGTGAGTAACCGGAGAGGCCGTAAGCTATCCTATAGGCTGGGCAGCTCATGCAAAAGGGATGGCGGGATAGCGTAAAGTGGAGTAGGGTGGAATATAAGGAATTTAGGGGCAATAGAGAACCGCGACAATCAATACGTAATCTGATCTAATACTAAGTCGCCGAGAGAGCGAGATAGAGCGAGAGAGAGGAGGGAAAGCGAGAGAGACAAGAGAGAGAGAGAGAGAGAGAGAGAGAGAGAGAGAGGGAGCGAGAGAGAGGAGATAGAGGAGAGAGAGCGAGAGAGAGAGAAAGGGAGCTAGAGAATGACTGAGAACAAACGCATAAAAAACACAATTATAGTCGAAATCAAAATCTAACCGGCAGTTATTATGTTAAAAAAGAGGAGCTCGATCCAGTGAGGAGCTTAGTAATCCGAGCCGTTCGAATTGTCCAGAAACCCCGAAACCATATTCCTCTATGCTTTCTTTATATTCCAAAATTTTGCACACACACCAAGTGGCCGGGGGGTGGATGGAGGTAATTTGAGGCGAGGAGCCGATGCTCATAATGGATTATGAGGGGGGTTTTGAGGTTGGTAGAAGCGAGAAGAGAGGGAAGGGCAAAGCCCGGCAATTGGATCCAGATGCCAAAAAATAATTCCTCCACGAGAGAGAGAGAGAGAGAGAGAGAGAGAGAGAGTGAGAGAGTGAGAGAGAGAGAGAACCAAATGGGCCAAGCACATTATAATAAATGGTCCTAGGAGGAGGTGGAGAATTGACGCTGGAGGATAAGCTTGGGAATGGGAGAAAGCATAAAATGATACGTTATAGGCAGGCCCGTAGCGGAACCGAAATTTCGGGGGGGGCCCAAAAATTTTGGCGACCTCCCCGGTCCCCACTTTTAAAACATCCGAAAATCGCGCCAATAATAGCGCCGCAGGCAAAAATATAGCAAAAAAGCGTTCGCTACACTCAAATTCGTGTGAAAACAAAGCAGAAAACGAGCCGCAGGCGAAACTTCTTTATGAAGAATTGATTCACCAATGAAAAACCAGCGCCGCAGGCAAAAAATTTTGAAAAAATAGGCTGTTTAAGTAAGTAAAAACTGTTTGAAAAACAGTAATAAACAGCGCCGCAGGCAGAAAAATTTTTGTAACTAAAAATCATAAGGGTCCCCCTTATGAATTTTTCAGACCTTGACCGATTCGGGGCCAGGCTCCCTGGGCCCCCTCCTACGGGCCTGGTTATAGGGTACGGTGTGATTAGGAGGGGCTACGGTATGTAAAAAAGGATTTACAACAGGAAATATTAAACCCAAAAAGATTTCACGGTCCCTTGAAGCGAAACGAGACCAAAAGTTACATGGAGGGTGAGAGCGAGAGAGAGAGAGAGAGAGAGAGAGAGAGAGAGAGAGAGAGAGAGAGAGAGAGAGAGAGAGAGAGAGAGAGAGAGAGAGAGAAAGATAAAGGAGAGAGAGAGAGAGAGAGAGAGAGAGAGCGAGAGAGCGAGCGATACAGGCAAAGTAATTAACTCTAGGCCAAATCCGCAAATTTAAAGCCATATTGACACGAAAATAATATTATCAGCAAAGCAAAACAATCAAGAACAAATCGACATAAAATAAAAAATACAAAAGTATCGCAAAAAATGCACCAAAATATCGTGGAAAATAAAAGCGTAGAGAACAAATCGGTACAATTAGCAAAATGGAAAAGTTAGCATATCTGCAAAAATGATGAGACAAGAGAGGTGCGAAATTCATTATAGACAAGGCGTCGCAATGTGTCAAAAAATTTAAAGGATATCTTAGTAAACCATAGTCCGCACTTGTTTTTCAAAGCAAAGCCCATGTGGCCCTTCGAAAATTGCCTTAAAAGTGGGGGTGTAAGGGCTGAACGGGAGGGTAGAAAAATAGGCAACTCTTTTGTGCGTTCCCTGGACTACATAATGCTCCGCTAGAGACTAGACAGGGTCGTGTATCCAAAAAGGGTCCCCTAAAAAGGGAGTTCCAGGGCAAATCGAGGACTTTGCGATGGTGCCGTCAGCCGGTCGAGTTCGTATGGATAATTGGGAGGGCGAGAAGGAGAACCAGAAGGAGAACGAGAAGAAAAGGAAGGAGAAGCCGGATGTAGGAGCAGAAGAAGAAGGTCCGGGGTCCCGCAGGGAAAACCACACGAATTAGGGCGGCAATGTGGCCTTTGCTTTCGGGGGGCTCGAACTCGCGAAAAAAACAGCTTGACGTTCGGGGGAAGTTGCGGGGATGGATTTTGCCGCAAAGTGACACGTAGCGTGCAGGCATCGGATACGATCGCGTAGTGGATTACGGTATCTTGCCCCAAACGGCTGGTGCGTTGAGTGCGGGCAAAAATTTATAGGAATATCATAGCCTTGCCTTGTACGGACCTTTAAAGGCACTCACATGGCTAAAAATCTCAAAAAAGCTCAACAATCGACCCATTGGATCCACTAGGTCTAGACATTCAGTGGTAGATTGTTTTAAAGGGATGGGCAAGGCAAAGGCAGCAACATATAGGCAAGGCAAGGCAATTACATTAGTGTGAGATATAGCGAGAGAGAGCGAGAGAGGGAGAGAGAGGGAGAGAGAGAGGGAGAGAGAGCGGGAAATAAAGCGAGAGAGAGAGAGATAGAGAGAGAGGCATGAAAAAATTCTTGCCTTACCAATCGTTCTCCGTTAACAATAATGCGAGGGCGAGAGATAGGCAGAGAGAGCGAGAGAGAGAGAGACAAACATAGACAGAGAGCGACAGAGAGAAATTCAACATGGAGAGATATAGAGACATTCAAAAACAAAAGGTTTTCCTAACTCCGAATTCCGCACCTCCAAGCAAAAACCCGGACCAATTAGCGAAAACACTCGAGTCGCCCGGGCGGCTGACCAGATTGCCGGAAACCCGAAGAGTCGCGTGAATTGGCACAAATAAATAATCGAAAATTCGCCGCGAATTAGGGTCCGACGGGGAAGTAGCGTAATGGGTGCACGGACACGGTTACTAACACGAGGGTTAAGTCAATAAGACACGGAACTTGGGTGTAGTACCCCAGTTTAGGTATGGTCAAAACAAGCAGGTGTTTCGTGAGAAAACAAGCTAAAACCTTTGATTGAGCCAAAGGAACAGAAGCTAAATGGTATAAAAATAAAAAGACTATCCATTAAGACGCATTTTGAAGAAATAATGTATAATTTAACCAAGCACTCTAACCGGTCCATAAAAAGCATCGAAGTTTACAAATATTTACGGTTGATGTGTTGATTTGCAGTCAATTACGTGAAACAAAATTAATGCGACAGAAACGGAAATGGCCAGAAATGCAGAAAATTGCAGAAAACGTAATAAAATCCCGCGTACATTGTTGTGTCGCGTAGGCATGAAAGGTGACTACAGTAGGCTACAAAATGTTCCAAAATACCCCGTTGATTTTGGGCAGGTTACTGGTTTTTAATCCGTGCTTTAAAAATTTGAATGTCAACATAATCGGGTTTTTTTTGAGAAATATGAGGATCGCAACGTAGCTCTTCTTGAACGCCAAAAAATTATGGTTCCATTTTTTTATTGTTCCGGGGAAAATAGAGCAGAGAAAGCCCGCTTTATTTGATACCCGTTCCTAGGGGAATTTAGTGCATTTTTAAATCCACTTGTGCTCAAAAAAACTTGGAACTACGTTCAATTCCTCAAAAATCAGCACCAGGCTCCTTCCCCCACTCTATCATAGATCTCAAGGTGCGAAAAATATGCAGAAGAAAATTTGGCGAGCCCTGAAAGCGTGGGAAGATGAGGTATCTGGGGTCCCAGTGGGAATTCCTTTGAGCGGGGAGCAGCACCTCAGACATTTGTCGTGGGGATCGGGCCAAAAATCTTTGAGGGGTAGGCGGAAATGCGGAAAATCGGGACGGAGTCTGCATTAAGAAATTATGTAGGCGAGAGAGAAAGAGCGAATGAGAGAGAGAGAGAGCGAGCATGAGAAAGTGAGCATGAGCGAGAAAATGAGACTAAAAGTGCCCAAAAATTCTGAATAATCAGTGTATCCAAAGAACCGGGCTCACCAAAACGGATGAGTTTTTACCCCTAATGGGGGAAATTGGGCGCGCAACGCAAAAAACTTGTGAGGGTTCGAGCGGCTGGAGGTTGGGAGCGGGAAATGGAATGAATATACTCGGAATATCAGATTACCACGGGAACGAGGGGGAAACATTGTAGCCAAGTGGAAAGAACGAAAAAAATTGGGGAAATGCACGGAACAGCGGAAAAATACGTAAATCTTGGTAATAAACAGACACAAAAAATGTATCTAAAGGAAATGGAGAGCGAGTGAAAAAGAGATAGAGCTAGAGAGGGAGAGAGATCGAGATAGAGAGAGAGAGAGAGAGAGAGAGAGAGAGAGAGAAGCTCTGTAGGCTACGAAAAGCTTCGTCTGCTGATTTGTCTCTAAAGAAAAACAGACCCCGGAAATTATTACAAGCAGCATTTTTCTGAGATTGGCAATTTTCCAGTGGCTTTCTCGGGTAAATAAACAATTAAGCTAGACGCTTTGGAAATTATCAATTAAGCAATTATTTGGAAATTACTCAAGCCTCGAGAAATCGAAAACCAAAGCAGAGCTCGAGGGAGGGAGGGGGTGTTTGCAAAAAGCGAACGGTGACGGAGGTGGTAAAGAGAGCGAAAGATAGAGAGAGAGAGAGAGAGAGAGAGAGAGAGAGAGAGAGAGAGAGATCTCAAACGATTGCGGATGGTTGATTGGGAGGGTTGTGCTGAGGGTTTGGGTACACACTTTGGCCATTCATTAAAGGTACTCGATCTTGCAAAGATTATTTTTTTGAAAGCGTTAATTGGTGTAGCGCGAAGGGTAGGGTCATCCGCTTAAGAAACAAAACTTGCGAGGGGATGGCTTGAGAGAAATAGAAAACGCGAGAGATGAGAGAGAACGAATTTAATGCAAAAATAAAACGATGAAAAGGTTCTAAAAGAACATAAACACAAAGCTATATAAAGTACGGCACAATCGAGAGAGACAAAACCCGGCGCTACCACGGAATCGAGAAGGCCGGGAATCAAACTCAGGCGCCGAGAGCGCGCCATGTGCCCTCGTTTAAAATAGAAAAGTTGGAGCAGGGAAGGGAAGCGAAAGGACAGATTCAGATACAATCACGACCAAAGATTTTTGGTCTATTGAATGGATTTGGAGATAGGTGATCTGAGACTGGGAAGAGAGAGAGCTAGAGAGAGAGAGGGCAGAGAGAGAAAGAGAGATAGAGAAAGAGGGTGAGAGTGTGGGAGAGAGAGAAAGAGAAATATATGGCTTACAATTAGGTTAAAACTTTGGACTAGCCTTCTGGGAATGACTTTGGCTTGGTGGTAAGCTTGGGCCCTAGTTGGAAAGATAGTCTTGGTAGGCCCTGGAGCTTAGGTTTGGGCTTAGGTTTTAAGCTTAGGCTTTAGGCTTAGGCTTTAGGCCTAGGCTTCCGTTTGGAAAATAATTGGCTAACCAAAATCGTTGTCTTCCGGGACTCAAAAGTCGATTAGCTCGAGATACCCAAAAAGAATCCGGGTATTTTTACCCAGAAAAGTGGGCAACAACCATGGTTAATAAGCCCGGAAAGCCACATAAAAATTTCCCAGGCCCCGTTGGAAAAATCCACCAAAATTGGATGTAAATTTGGGTGAACGGCCCAAGGGGGATGGTGTGAGATCGAGAAATAGCAATTAGGAATGGGGGGGGGGAGCCGCCGGGACCCACCAAAACCACAATTTCCTGACCACCGGCAAAACCCAGAGCATGTGGGCACAGGCAAAAACGAACAAAAAGATGATGCAAAATGGCATAAAAAGACGCAGGAAAATATAGTTATAGAGAAAAGTAATGAGGCAATAATTGAGGCAGCGGCTGGAATTTTTTAAGCAACTTGCGTCATCCGGTGGCTTCCAGAAATTCCGGGCGTTTCCCCGGGTATTAATTGCTTTCAGCTGGGCGGTAGCTTGCCGGAAAGGAACTGAAATTTTTGGGTTAGAGCGAGAGAGAGAGAGACAGAGACAGAGAGAGAGAGAGAGAGAGAGAGAGAGAGAGAGAGAGAGGGAGAGAGAGATGAAGCTGTCAAAAGCATAGAATCTGAGAGCGCCAGGTGAAAATATGAAAATTATGGATTTAGGGAAAACAAAAGAGCGTTCGAGTTCGAGAAAGAGCGATCGATTCGGGCAAAATGGTAATAGATAAAGACGAAGATTATTGTGATTAAATCAATTAAAAAATTTATAGAATTTGAATGTGGAATGGTTATAGAAAAAGAGAGTTGGAGAGAGCGTGAGAGAGCGAGAGAGTGAGGAAGCGTGAGAGACATGAAAACAAGCCCCTAAAAAATTTAACGTTCACACTCTCTATCTCTCGCTCGCTCTCTCGCCCTCTCTCTCATTCTCTATCCTCAGAAAAAATTTAGTTTCTATTTCCTTTTTACTCCCAAAAAGCGCAAAGAAGAGACCAACATTCGGAGAACCAAGCGAAAAATTTAAGGAATTGCGCTTAAAATTTTTCAAAATCGGCTAAAACGGCTTTCTAAAACGACAGCAGAATCTGTCAAAAAAATAGAAAAGCTTTCAAATGGGTCAGCCCGAAGGCTAAATTCGGTTAAAAAAAACTATAAAAACAAGTCAGGCCCCTGCACGTTGTTTATGGTTTGCTCAGAATAGGGGGCCAACATGTGGCTGAGCCAGGCCGATTAGTGCGTGTGTTCGAAATTGGGGTGGCGCGTGGCGAAAACCCGAAAAGTCGTGTTCCCCATGGTCACGCCGGCCACACACCGGGAATGGGAACATTGGGCCCTAAGGCTACAAACCAGCTTGGAGAAACAATAATGGTCTGTCTGTCTCTCTCTCTCTCTCTCTCTCTCTCTCTTCTCTCTCGTTCTCTCTCGCTTTTCTTGAGGCACGGTGAACTCTGAGACCAGGGATTGGCAACGACTTTAGTGTTAAATAATTCTGAGCATAAAGTGGGGTTTAAAGGGGCGGTGACAGCAAAAACGCGAACCGATCGTCTAGGTGAAAACCAGCAGAGATCATTTGAGAAGCGGGGTTGTTCTGGGCAAACTAATAGAGAATCACTGATAAACCAGCTGACTTGGGCAAGCTAGCGGAGAATCCTTGCTCAATGAGTCAATCCAAGGGAGCCAACGGAGGCCATTGGGGAGCGAACTCAGCTCGGCAAGCTAGAGAAACCGGTCGATCCGGGCAGCTAGCAGAGACTCTTTGAGAATCGAGTCAACCTGGGCAAACTAGCAGTGAATATTTGATAAGCAGTCAACCTGCGAAAACCAGTAGGAATCTTTGAGGAGTAAGTTGCCCTAGGCAAGCTAGCAGAGATAATTTGGCAGGTTAGCAGAGGTTCTTCGCGAACATGATAGGAGGCAGACTAGCAAAGATCGTTAAAGCGCTTTTTAAAGGGACAGTGTCAACAAGGAATGGCACTGTAAGCTTCTAAAACCTCCCCGAAAGCTTCACCCCGGACCGAAAAAATATCTGGCCCTATCTGGGAATGGCTGAGGGGGGAGGTAGGAGGTTGAAGGGAACTGCCCCCCCCGAAAAGCCACAATCGAATCTCACTCTCCTCCAGCTCCTTCTTCTTTGCTCCTCTCCACACACATCTTCATAGCTTACCGCCCTCGGGGTGTGCCTCGAGGGAATGGAGAGCCAGAGCTGGACACTGGATTTTTGGGTTGAGAGGATGGGGAGTGGCTCAGTGAAAATGTCGCAGCTTGCGTTCCGATCTCAGCTTGATAATCGGTAAAAATGGATATATGAGCCCGGAACGGCTTGAAGTCGTCGGCGAGTTTCTTAAACCCGTCGTCATCGTCATGGACAGAACGAGTTTTGTGCGAAAAACTAGCAGGGTGGTCGGTGAAAAGCTTTTGGAGTTGCAATGTTTTAAACATTCGAGGTGCAAAATCCGGCAACATCGAGATTAAGCGTGAACAGCTTGAAGTCGTCGGCCAAGTTTAATTCGTAAAACGACTGAACCGGATACAAAAATCGCCGCGAATCATCAACTGCCTTCTAGTTACCTTTAAAAGGACCGAGCAGGGTATGAGCATCAATTTTTAGCCAGCCACTAGCCAATAGACCACAAATCTCTCGAATTACGTCAGCACTAGCCGCTCAAAACCAACGAGATTAACATGAAAGCTACAAATTTTGAGAGGCCAGCAAAGAGGGGACGGTTTTTCCTCGCAAAAAGGGACACATTTTGGATAGACATCGAAAGTGGAGGGAAGGGAAGGTGTGTTGATGACAGATCCCAAACCTGTCCCTGGAGCCCACATCCACACCTCAGATTTTCTTGGTCGCCACGCCGTCGTCGGAAGGAAATGTTCGTTTTGATTGGTGACAAGGGGGAGAGGGGAGAGATGTTTTTTGGGGTAGCTTTCTGATGCTTGAATTTTGAGAAGGAAATAGTTCCGGCAGATATCGTCAGTGAGAGAGAGCGAGCAAGTAAGAGCGAGAGAGAGAGAGAGAGAAAGATCATATGATACCAAGAGAGAACCGAAAACGAGAGATGAGGATCCGAGGATCGAGAGCGAGCCTGAGAACGAGCAAGAGCGCGAGAGTGAGCGATAGAGATATAGAACGAGGGCGAGAACGAACAAGAGCGAGAGATAGCGAGACAAAAAGAGAGCGAGAGACAGAGAGAGCGAGAGAGAGTGGGCGAGGGGGAGAGAGAGAGAGAGAGGAGAGAGAAGCAGCAAAAAAGAGAGAGACCAGAAAAAGAGCACTTGAGCAAGCTATATAAGAAATTTAGGTCTCCAGGGCCGAGAACGCGTGAGAACGAGAGACACATTGGAACGAGAGATAGCCAGAGATAAAATGCCTGAATCCCTTAAAGGGGCTCCGAACTGCCAAATCAAAGCCCTTTGGGAGGCCTTTGATTTCTGGTAAATTCCGCCAGCGGGCGCTGTAGACGAGAGCCCCACTCTTTCGATTTTTGCGCTGTTGTTTTCGCCCGGTTTCTTTGTGAAAACACGATAATTCGCGCATTCTGAGCCCATTTTTCCAATCCTCACTCATTTTTAAATAGTTTGGGTGTTTAAAACATCAATTTTGGCCCAGAAACAGCCGAGAACGTGATTTCGAGGTGACAACAGGCAATTTCCAATTCTGCGAGCTTCCCGGGCACCTGGGTGCGCAGAGTGCCTCGACGTACCAGGGTCTGATTTTCGCCGTCACCCAATTCTTAAGTATTCGTAGCCCCTTTAAAAATCCAACAGCCGTATCACAAGGAACCGATGCCAAATAGCCCCTCGCCCCAAATCCCCTAAAAAGCTCCTCAAAAGAGTGCAGCCCGCTATGAATCGGTAATTTTGGCATTGGAAACTCCTGGCCATGGCTCGGGCGCCGTCGTTTCGACTCCGAAAACGAGATGGGAACTGCCCTCGACTTAAGAAACTGCCCCTCGAAGTGGGCAACAAAAAAGGAGGCGAAGGGATGAGGAGAGGGCACACCGACACACACAATGAACACTTTTAATGAAAATATTTGGGGGTGGTTGTTGGCTGGTTGGGGGTGTAGAGCAACAGAGACAAGACATGGATGATTGGATGATTCGGCTTAGGCTTAGGCTTAGCTTAGGTTTAGGATTGGCTTAGGCCTGGCTTTGGCTTGGCCTAGGCTTACGTTTGGGCTGAGGCTTAGCTTAGGCTTAGGCCTACGCCTAGGCTTTGGTTTGGGCTTATGATTAAGCATCGGCTTAGGTTGGTCCCAGGCTTGGCTTAGACATAGGCTTAGGCTTAGGTTATGCTCAGGCGTAGGCTTAGGAGTAGGCTTAGCTTGTGTCTTGAAGCATAATAAAGCAATTGGTAACTTTGAGCAGAGATTCTTGCGGATTTTCACCCCAAAAAAATCGGAGTACCTATATTTATCGGTTAGTCTAAGAAGCGGCAAGCTGAGATTTTTGGTATTTTCCTCCGCATATGAGTCATTTTTAATTTTCAAAGGTATCTGCATGAAATTCGCTGGAGGAAGTGCGTCTGCAATAAATTATTTAATGGAGCTGCAGAAAAAGCGAGGGAAAGTTCGGCAGATGGCGTGAGAAACTCCGCCCGCTTCCAGATATAGGATTTTTGCAGGAAAAAAAACGTTCCAAAAATCCGGCGGAAGTAATGGGCAATGGAACGTGTGTGACAAGCCGAGAAAGGGCTGTAAAAAGGGCCAGAAGAACAAAAATCCACGGAGTTGAGCTCAGGCTTAGGCTTAGGCTTAGGCTTAGGCTTAGGCTTAGGCTTAGGGCTTAGGCTTAGGCTTAGGCTTAGGCTTAGGCTTAGGCTTAGGCGTAGGCTTAGGCTTAGGCGTAGGCTTAGGGTTAGGTTTAACCTACCCTGCCAGCCAAGACAAATATTTTGTTATTTGATCCAACCAGCACTACCAGTCTAGCCGGGGTTAGTTTAAGCCGTCACGGCCTGATCGTGGCGGGGGTCAACGAATGGTGGATTACTACAATGGGCGGCCGACTCGGGGGAGGGTCCAGTACGGGGGACATCTGTGGACGCGGAAGACGACACCGCTGCCCACACCGTAAATCATGCCTTTAGAGAAGGACCGCGACACCTGACCGCCGAATTAATTACGAGCCGTCAGATCTTGGTCGTGAAAACATAGATCAAGCAATTTAGGGTAAAAGAGAGTGAGAGAAAGAGAGAGAGTGAGAGAGAAAGACAGGCGGAGAGAGAGAAAGCGTGTTATAGAGGTCTAGACTGCGAGAACGTGAGAGACGACCCAAGGACAACCCAACAGCGATCCTTTAGGACGAGAGTAGTCAGCCCGTCGGGTAGGCTAGCAGAGACGATTGAGAAAAGATACTGGCGAAAGATTACGAGAACGAGGGATTACTGCGACGAGAGAAAGAGAGACACAACTATAGTGCGAGAGTTAAAGCTATCGCGAGAGCGAGATCGAGACAGAGGGAGAGAGAGACAGAGAGAGAAAGAGAGAGAGAAAGAAAGAGAGAGAGAGAGAGAGAGAGAGAGAGGAGAGAGAGAGAGAGAGAGAGAGAGAGAGAGAGTCTGAAGGCGTAAGCAAGGCAAATAGCTAAAGAGTATCCTTTTATCGGCAAACGATCCGAGACCCAGCTCATTCGATAGAGAATTGAATTCTGAACAAGGCTGTGTTGTTCATTTTTGCGGAATGGCTGCTCCTAATTTTATAGAATTAAAAAACCCGGCGCGAAACCTTAAAACTCGCTCCCCAAGCATCAATGTATGGGCGTCGCCGGCAGTTTTTTCATTTTATAAAATCAGGGGCAGTCATTCCGCAAAAATCAACAACACAGTCTTGTTCAGAATTCAATTCTCTATCGAATGAGCTGAGTCTCGAATCGTTTTGCCGATGACACCAAAAGGACACTCCTTGTTAGGATTATGGAATTTTAGACTTTTTCGGTTTGAAGGCAATCAAAAATGCTTGCAAATTACAAAACCGTGTTCACATTTTCTGCAAAACCGTGGGAATCCATCGGATCTTCGAAACCGGGAAACCCCAATGCCACTAAATTTTGCACAGCATCGTCGAGGTTCCTGATTGCGCCGATTTACCCCCCGGGCATACCCAAAACGGGTCTCCCAAGAAGCAATGATGTGGCCCATTAGGCCCTGGCCATTACGTGCCCCGGGGGCACAAAGCATTTGCCCCTCGGTGTGGTCACTGCCTAGATTGGGGAGGAGGAGATGAAGAAGTTGAGGTAAGGCGGGGAGGGTAAACAAAGAAAAGCAGTGGCCAGATAAGAAAGAGATCAAATGTATGGATTTGAGCAAGAGGGTAGCTGGCAGAGGAATTTGGGGAATCTATGGCGGAAGAAGGCAAGCTAGAAGAGCTCGCTTAGGAATTGATTGCACGACTTGCTAGCAGAGAGCATTTAGGCGGAATGAGACGTTGTTTGAATTATTTGGTAGACTAGCGAAGATTGTTTTGGAGCGGAATCGTTGTGGCAAAGTAAAATTGGAAAGTTAGCAAAGACATTTGAGGAATTCGGATCGCAAAACAGCTTGCTGGGGCAGCTAGCAGAGGTTTCTAGCGGAATGTATAAAAATTGGGATGTCAATGGCGTGCTAGCAGAGATTTTTGTGGGATTAAAAAACGAACTGAGTAGCTGACAAGCCAGCAAAGATTCTTACAGTACTCAAAAGGAAAATTGAGAGGGCAGGCTAGCCAGATCTTTGCCGAGTTCGGAAACGCAACGAGTAGCTAGGCCTGCTAGCAGAGAATTTTAGAAGAATTTCCGAAAGTGGACAATTAACGACAGAAATGACTAATAAATCGCAAATTAATAGCTAAAACTTATATCATTTGGGCAGAGGAGAATGGCAAGCTAGCAGAGACACCTTGAGGAGAAGTGCGACTCAAGCCTAGTTTCAAAATAGTACTAAAATTATATCCATTAGTTCAAGGCTCAAAAAGCCTCAAGTAAGGTCGAGTTCGCCCAAAAAAGGGAACAACCGGAAGCAGAAGGACGGCCTTCCTCTCGTTGTCGACTTTTCCGGGTTCAGAGGTCCTTCCCCAGGGGATGGCCCAAGGAATACAAATCATTGGGCCTCACCGAGTTTGGCCCTTGGTCTGACTTGGGGCCCAGCTCGGGGTCCATCTGGCCTTAGCCAGCCCGTTGTTCCCTCCTTTATCCATAAATCCGGGCGTGTGTGTTTGAGACGGGGAACAAATGCTGTTATTTGTCGACGTAGCTGCTGGGGCACGTGCCAAAATGTCCGGCAGGGTCAGGGAGGTTGAAAGTTGAAAGTTGAGGGATTGGTTTGAGAGACGGACTAGAAGATACGACGTGCGAACTGAAAAAAATCGAGTTCAAGGCAAGGTAGCCGAGAACGTTAGGGAATTTGCATGTTGCTGAGCCGAGGGGTGAGCTAGCAGTGATCTTTTGGGATGCAACCGGCAAATCGAATTTACACGGCTAGCAAAGACCATTTGGGGCCCAGGGAGGGCCTTGAGCAAGAGATAGAGCTCAGCTAGAGTGGGAGAGAGACGGAGAGAGAGAAATAGAGAGCGAGAGAGAGAGAGCGACCGATAGAAAGAGAGAGGGGAGAGAGAGAGAGATCGAGAGAGCGAGAGAGAGACAGAGAATCAGAGGGAAAGGGTGAGCGCAACAGAAAGATAGAGGAAGAGAGAGACAGAGAGTAGGGAGAGAAACAGAGTGGGAGAGGGTGAGAGAGAGCGAGACCGGGAGAGGGAGTACGATAAAGGGTCAAAAATGAAGAAATCCTGGAACAGAAATAGAAAATCGAGGTTGCTAGTAGCGAAAAACTTATGGGAATCTGACTCTCAAGCGATGGCATACTAAATACCACAAAATTTCGTAAAATCCTCGCGTTCGTGCCAACGAATTGTGAATTCCTTCCAAAATCGCAAAAACCCGGCCGCTACGAGAAATCCCTTGAGGATAGGCGCCGCGCGTGCTTACGGCCAACGCCAGTTTCTTGGCGTGATGAATAAATTCTAAAGGGAAAGGGAAGGGTGCGGCAAAAGAGTAGGAGGGGATGGAGAAGCCACACCCGGATCACACTCGAATTAACCTCCACACACCACGTCGGGTAGCGGGAGCTGAAAACAAGTGCTTGGAGATGGCTTTGCGAGGGGTAAAAGTGCTATAGGAGTCCCGGGGAATTTCTGCATAATTGCTGGCCGCACTGGGCGGCAACAACTCGCCATGGCGATGCATAGTAGATGAGCATCAGCAGTTTATAGGAATGGCCTCCGAACGTGCTGAATTTGCATCTAGGGGATTCCGAGAATGGGGATTGGGTGATAATGTATGAACATTGACCTCCTTGGGTTTGGAATAAGGGAGAAAGAGAGAGAGAGAGAGAGAGAGAGAGAGAGGGACGGTGAGTGCGTGAGAGAGCGAGAGCGAGAGAGACCGATAGAGAGAAAGAGTGATAGAGCGAGCTATAGAGAGCGAGAGAGCGTGAGAGAAACAGAGCGAGAGACAGAAAGAGAACGAGAGAAGCATAATAGCGTTTAGCAAGCCACTTTAAATTGAAAACCTTCTGCCAATTACTTTAGAACCGTTCAAAGTGCAAACTGAGCCTGAAAGCTACCAAAAATCCCGGCTGACGCCATCAATCAGTGGCTACGGGGTGGGATCTCCGGGCTGACGAGGAGTTGAAAACAGAGTTTTTCGGAGCTAGCTCTTCTCCTCTCTCTCTCTCTATCCAGAAGTCCAAGGAATTCCGAAGAGAAGCTGAGCCAAAAGAAAGACCTTGGTTGAAGCCACTCGCCCTCCTTCATCGCATATTCAGGCGGGGGGAAAATGGACTAAGAAAATGGGGAGCCTCGATTGTAGAGGAGGTTGAGAACGGAACGCTGAGGAGGAAGAGCTGGTTCACTAACGGTGCTGACGCGGGGGTCGGGCGAGTGGCCAAGTCAATGGAAGGTTAATAAAAAATTGAAGAACCGTCGTTTTAAAGCCGTACAGAATTCGAAGAGAAGCTGTGTATAACGTGAGTTATTTAAAAAATGATCAAGAAAGAGACTGACCCTTTAAAAACATGCAAAGTCGAAGGAAACGCAGTAATCGGAAGTTTGTCGATTTCAATTAAGAAACCAAGTAAAAACAATGCACACGGAACGAATTGAGGGAAAATTTTCGGATCTTTAAAGCTTTCAATTTCGAAATTCTCAGGTCGAAAGTACGCAATTAAAATTGGAGAT
>CATQJA010001869.1:0-10669 GCA_958295435.1 Mesorhabditis spiculigera | reverse complement strand
AAGCGCAGCCTTCTCCTTCCTCTCTCGTTCTGACAACAAAGAAGAGTAGGATTATGGCACGAGTGAGAAACGGGGAAAGGAAATGTTCGCGGAAACAAGACGGACGGATGAGAAGAAATAGATAATATAGATATGATCGATAAACGATAATAATAATCAACCACCAAAGAAAGAGCGGAGGTGTTTGGTCTTCTTTCGTTTTTTGCCGCAAAAAAAAAAGAGTAGCGGTAAAGGTGCTGTTTGACGCACTGCTGCGATGTCATGCAGGTGGCGTGTCGAAATCTGAGTTCTTCACAACAATAACAAAAACCGCCATGCAAATAGCCCACCAATCCACCTAGCGGTCCCAGAGCTGCTGCTGATGAAACCGTTGATCATCGTGCGCGATCGTTTTTAACGAAATAATGATGATATGATGATGAAATGAAGACATGATGAGAGATGACATGATGATATATAGAAGAGACGATGATGATGGATGAGAGAGATAATGGAAACCACATACATCAAACCATGTCTTACACAATGGGGGAAGGGGGGTGTAGCCTGTGTAGTGAAAATTTGGTTTTGATTATGAAAAATGCTTTTTTAGTAACTTACGCTTAATATTTTGTCTTTTTCAGCACCGTCTTTGGCGCCGGAACCGTTCGCCAAAGCGCTGCACTGCTGAAGGCCGCTGCTGCGAGGGCGTCGACCTGAATCGCAGCTGGGACCTCGCCTTTTCCGCCAGCGAGGATCCGTGCAGCGATGTTTATGCCGGCCCTTCGCCTTTCAGCGCTTCCGAGACCAGGTACGGCCTAGGAAAATCTTCCACAAATGCTAAATGCAAAAAAAAAAAAAGCAGAAAAATACGTGATAAACGTGAGAAACAAACCAAAAACCCTTGCGGGACGTACCTTTGTCGCGTTAGCTGCGAACTTTGCCGGCTCTTGAGGCCTACATCACGCTCCACTCTCCCGGCCAATTGTGGCTCTACCCCTACGCCTACGCTCCAGGGCACCTACACGCGAAACGTCGAGCGCACGGTGGGTTTTTCGGGGCGGTTCTTGGTATTTATGGTTTTTGAAAAGCCCATAATCCTCCAATAAACCGGTTATTTTCCAGATCTACACGTTGCGCAGAAGGCCATCCGACGCCATTTGCGCGTATAGCGGTACCCGCTATGGTCACGCTACGCCCGCCGACGCTCTCTGTAAGTTTTGAGAAGTAACTTTGGGCGCTAACACCCGGCGTTCTCAGGTAATTCCGGAAATAAAAAATTTACAGATACCTCCACCGGCTCTTCGATGGATTGGGTGGAGCGCGAGCTGGAGCCCGAATTTGCCTACACGATCGAAGTCCGGCCAGTGACACAAGGTAAGCGCGAGAAGTTTGGCATTCTAAAATACATTTTCAGAATACGGCTTCATCCTGGAAAAGGATCTCTTGTTGCCGGCGTCCAAGGAAATTGCCATCGGCATCAACGTAGTGTTGACGGAGGCGATGGGCTTCCGGCAGACGCCGTTCCGCTTCACCGGTGAGTAGAAAAACGCTATGTATCAGGGAAAAACATCTAAAGTATCGAAAAACCATAATAAAAATACCTTTCAGGCTCAACCCCGAAGCCCCAGAAACATATCCTGGAGCAACGCGACCCACCGGTCGACGAGCCGCTCGACGAGAATTGGATGAAGTGGCTGAACGACAACTAAAGCATGTACAAAAAAGAAGCTAAACGAGCATGAGCAGCTCTTGCTCCTGCTCTTGCTCCACATCAGGGTCTATCGATAGACGGGATTTTAGCCATATGACCTCAGCACCGACATTAGAATGATCTCGAACAAATGCTATATTATTTTGCACCCGCGTGTACATATTTCATAGATCTCACTCAATCCACCCCAAAGATACCTCAGCCCCCAGATACCTCAACGCTTTAGTGCCATTGTCTGTTTGTACATTTTATTCGACGAATAAAGATTGTATTTCATTGTTGAATATTAACGTAAAAAAGTGGGGGAAATGGGGTTAACGGCAGCCGTCGAGAATTGTCTGGATGATGCGCCGGTTGATCGCGGCGGTTTCTGAAAAATAGAGAATTTTTTAGCGTATTTTTAAACTTTGTAGTGGTTTTTTAGCAGTTAGTAGTAAAAGGTTTTTCTGGTTTTGAAATCGACTCACCGGCTGGCCCGTACTGGCTTCTCAGCAGGAATTCCTTCTGCTTCTCGAGGTCGTCGCCAAACTTTTTGCGGGCAATCGATTCCTGGTATAAGGGTTGTTTTTACGTTTTCTATTACTTATATTTTCTATTTCTAAATTCTTTTTTACCATAATTTTGGCCATTTAGCAAGAATACCAGCTTACCTTTGCCTTAGATACATTGTCGTTCAGGCGATGCTCGATGTAGGCGTCGCCCCATTTCCCATGTTTCTTCTTGAACTTCTGAAGCCAAAAATCTGCTCGATGGTACAACGAGGTCATACCGGTGGCGGCGCAAAAAAGTTGCTGCCGAGGAGTGCCACCCACAGCGGCAAAAACACGCACATCACCGTCATGTAATTCTGGTAGCCCATCCAGATGGCCGCCTAGAATTCGAGCTGGAATCCAAAGTTAAACGCTTACCCATCGGGTAACGATCGTGATATTGGCAAAACCGCGCAGCTGGTCCTCGTAGAGGCACTCGAAAATGCCGGCGTCGTCGAGGACGGTCGGGAAAACCTAGAAAAACCCCTACTGGAAGTGTCAGTTGAAGACCCACCTCGAACATGTCCGCCTCGGCCTTGATGCGCCACTCGTAGTAGTTCGGCTCGATCGTGTTGCCATTTACGACCCAGACTGTTTGATTCTGGAAACGTATACCACGTCGAATCTTGTTGTATGAGTGTATAAATGTCTATTAACTTAATAAGAAGTTTTTAATAGCGTTTTGAATAAAATAGAAAAAAAACCAGAAAAACTATCTAAATCCAAAAAGTCGGAACTTTTGTAAAAAATCGGCCATTTTGGTCGTAAAATCGATATTTTTGACATTTTTTAACACAATTTTGTAAAGTTTCTTAGGACTAGTAAAAAGCCGTTTCGAAACACCCCCCGCTACTGCTAAAGCACCCAAAAATTACCTTATCTTCATCCTTCTTCAGAGCACATCTCAGCGTCAGCCATTGGCCCTCGAGGATGAGCATCGAGGCCCCGGTCGGCGGCAGCTTCAGGGGGTCACCCCGCAACATCCCGAACGTCGCAAAGTTTAGTACCTAAAGGACAAAACTCGTCAAAACAAACATTCTTACATGCTTCTTGGCGTCCTGGATGGCGTTGAAGCGTTTCCGACGGCCCTTCACCCGCTTTTGCCGCAGCTTGTCGCGCATCCGCGAAAATGAGGAATTCGACGATTTTCCGGAAGTAATGTAGTGGTTCTTTCGCATTATTTTTCTAAACAGTTTTTAGATTGAAATACTTTACACCCTTGTAGGAACAGTAGCTGAGGCTTGAGTGGGGCTGCAATTTAGCACAAAATGAGAAGGACCCACTCTTCGTCATTCTCGCGGGGACAGCGCCCTTCACGCTGCCTGCAAAAATGGTATTTGGTTAGAGTGCAGTTTACCTCCCCCCTCCCCCCCGCAGCCGGCACCCAACTTTTGTATCTCGGCTCCCTGATCATCTACAGGCGTGTAAAGTATACGAAAATGTTCATCTTGCTCTGGCGAGTATTTTGGTATACTTTACACACCTGTAGATCAACAGGGAGCCGAGATACGGTAGGTGGGGGCCGGGTGGGGGGGGGGGTATTTTTCTGGTATTTTCCTAAATAAAGAAACCCAATTCGATTCCTAAACAATGAATTCAAATACCGCAACAACCGCTCGCCCTCGCCGATGAACGGGCAGTCGATGTCGTGGCGGAACGCCTCCAGCACGTTCATCTTCATCTCGCGCAGGCCGCTCTGGCAGGATAAAAGGTGTAATTTTGCACGAATTTTCCTACAAAATCAAAGCGATCATACAGGTCGAGGGTGGGCACCCAGTCCTGATCGCCGACTGTTTTCCGGAATGCTGAACTTGTCGGTTGGGATGGGATTTCTGTTTTTCACCAACCGTCGATGCGTTTTTGCTTGCCGGGATCGGGGGTCGGCTCTTGGCCGTGGGCGCTCAACAATAGCCAAACGAGGATCAGAAAGATTTGGGCAAAAACCGGCGTAAACCCGGCCATACGGCCACTGTTATTGCCGGAATGAGTAATGCCTTGTATTTCGAGTACTATCGATTTGAATGTGTGATGAAATAGCGGTTATGTTAATCCTGGTATTCTTATGATTTTGCAATTAGTTTCGTAACTCCTCATGTCATTCGAACCGCCTCGTTTCACTCTAAAACTTGGAATTAGCTTTTTTCAAGATTAGCTTTAGTTTAAAAGCTATAGGGCTTGAAGTTTTAGCCCCATACGTTTTGCGTCGATAGGAGCATTCGTTGCTTAGGCGCCAGATTCCAGTAATTCGTGGCGTACTCTGCTCCCCGTTGTTCTACAGATTTTTAAAGTACACCAAAATACTCTCCAGAGCAATACGAACACTTTGGTATACTTTACACCTGTACGATCACGGAAAGCCGAGATAGAAAAGTTGAAAGTCGGACGGGGGAAGGGGAGTGGAGGCGATAAAACTCTTCTCCGCTCGTTTGGCCACGATGTTAATTTGATCCAATCGATATCACGGGAGCTCGAGCTTGAGCTCGAGCTTGTCGCTATTTCCCAATCATTAATCCCGAAACCTCGATCCCGGTATTAGGTAGTGTTGGTTAGGGCTGGATGGCCTGCGGGGGCTCTCCCCTCGATCGGCTGCTACTCATGTCCTTGACCCCCCTCCAATCGAGGGGGATTTCAGCTCTCTTTCTGACCCCCTCATCCTCATTCAGCTCCCTTCTTTTCCCCTACTACCCACATCTCCATCTACCGGCGTTTTCTCCTGCGAAATTTTACCAAATTTCCGAGCTTCTTGTTAGCTACAGATAGCACTGCACGAATAGCGGGGGGGGGGGTCAGGCAGGAATTCCAGCCATAACCCCGACATCCATGATACCGACAGCCAAAATGTTATTTTTCTGGTCATTTTACTCATAAATCGTTTTAAAATCTGTGGTTTCTGGCTTTCGGGATTTATGTTGATAATAAACAGTGTATTTCTTTTTAGTAGTTTTCATTGTTAGATAGTTAGAAAATTTTTTTCAGAATGTTTGAAATTTCCAATTACCGTACCCAGCTAGCTTATGGCTATGCAAAAACCTAGAAAAAGTAATCTCGGCCCTATATACCACTTTTTTGGTGTATCACCCTGTATGTATGCGGTCGAGAGCCCATTACCCGATCTGACGACTGGTTCCTGTTGCACCGAGATCCGGCTCTCGCAGCCCATTCTCCACCCTCCCCGTACATGGTTGTTTCCGTGGGCTTTAACGTGTAACGGCTTGCGCTTATCGCCCCCACCGGTACCATGGCGCAAAATGGGGCACATCGATTTCGCTAGAGTGAAGCTTATGCTCAAAAAAACAGCTTTTGAATCTTTTAAATACATTTATTAGTGATTTAGAGCGTGCAATAAAAATAAAAATAAATGTATGGCACCACTCAATTTATCGGTTTTTGAGCTCAAAAATTAAGGGAAAGTTGTTGTCAAAAAGCTTTCCCGGTGTATACCGTCCTTTCTACTGCGAAAGAACGGTATACACCTATGGACAGCTGCGTCTCTGCGTAAATAGGTGTAAACGTACAATCCCCTGAACGTTTTGTGAACTTTTTGTTAAAAGCCATTTTTTTTTAGTCAAATCTCAGCAGGCGGCAGCTTTCCGCGATTGGCAGGCCCCGTTTTGGGCCGTGCGCCGCGGGACAGGCTTGACGTCGTCGTCCCCGTGCGTGCGTGCTTCCGCATGCGGCTGTCATTTCGCGCCCGGGCCGGCCGATGTCTGGCTGTGCATATGGCCGATGCCCGGCCCTGATAGTTTGCCGCGTCTCGCTTTCGTTGCCGCCCATACCCATCCACACCCTACCCCCGGCTCTCACTACCTGCTTTCACCGGACTTGATCCCGCGCCCAAAATCTATATTTTGCTGTCTGGATTTTCGAGATTCTCGAGCGCAAAACTACCTGGCTCAATTTTGCCTTTACAGGTCCTTTAGAACGACACTACGATCCAAATATCGAGATGGAGAGGAGTAGAGGGGGAAACGCCCGATTTTTTTTACGAAACTACACGGAAAAAAGGGAAACTACACGGCGCTACTCTGGACAGTGGTATTTGCGCGCAAGCTGCTTCCCCCAACGATTCCACTTTCCGTGTCGCCCCTTTAAAAACGTTTTTCCTAAATATTCTGGTACTGGACTGTTAGCGGGGGGCACTAAGTTTCCCAGTAATCCTGTACGGACCTATGACAAATTATCAACCATTTTTTATAGCATTGTGCACAGTTTTTAGGTATAAAAACGGCATTTTCCGCGATTCTGGGTCAATTCAGCAAATTTCCGCGCACGCATGCCTCTAGAAACACCTTCGTCAAGGGCTGGAAGGTTTGAAAACGTGATTAATGGAAAACACCCTCGTTTTCTGCGACTAAACTACACGCGGCTCCTCTGTACACCATCATCCTGTGCGTTCGCTGCTTTTTCACGATTTTACTCTCTTTACGATGGCTGTCCCTTTAAAAGCCTGTAATACCTACCTTTTACCCGCTTCGCCGCACTTTTCTGATTCCCCCTCAAGCGTCCACTGGCTTTTATTTCCGTTATTCACGCGCACAGCGGGAAAATTTTGGAAACGAACTGTGGATGGGCGCAACGCGGAACCGAGAGATTATAATTGCCGCCCACACAACAATTGGATCCGTATATTGGCATCCCCGGGACTGTGGGGTGGAAGCTTGAAATGCAATCGGTCGACACCCAATACCCACCTGGATCAGATGACCACGCCGCTGAAGCTACTATCTGCAGTCAGGTGTTCTTGCCTCACGGTTAAGCTTTTTCAGATAGCTTGGCTTCGGCTTCGGCTTGGGATTAAGCTTGGGCTTAGGCTTAGGCTTAGTCTTGGGCTTAGGCTGGCGTTGACGCTTCGGATTGGGCTTAAGCTTGGGTTTTGGCTTTGGCTTTGGCTTGGCTTGGCTTTTTTCGCCCATCTCGAGCGACAGCTAGCCAAAGCTTCGGCTTGGGCTCAGGCGTAGAATTGGACAACGGATTGGGCTTAGGCTTAGGGTTAGGCTGAGGCTTGGGCTTAGGATCCGGCTTAGGCTTGGGCCTTTGCTTCGGCTTAGGCTTCCAAATCAACCGCCCTACCCATCCGATTTCTGCATGAAACGGAAGTCGCCCATCCCGAGCGAAGTCATCAATAATTCGGATGGTGGGATGCTGCGGATGGAGACACATTTCCCGGGGAAAAAGCCGCAACTACCCCCGTCTATTCCCACATCTTCCTGCATTTATCCCGGTGCCCATGCATTTCACAACGCCACTTTTTTGCGGCTTCTTCCGGCGGCTTTTGACGCGCGTCACAGGGCGTCTTGCCACTAATTGTTGTGGCTAGACTTTTTCGAGGGGGCCAGGCGGCTCATGTATGTTTTTGAAAGTCATTATGTAGCTTTGTCATTTGCCGGCACATCGCAAAATCATTAGAGACAACGCCAGCAAGCAGGTCAGCTCTTTTTTGCTTTCCGTTTTTGCCCGGCAAGTCTCAAAATTCTTACGAACATCATCAGCAGCAGGGTCAGCCCATTTTTACCTACCTATTTAGTTTTCTCCCTTTTAAGTCTTAAAATCATTATAGGCAACGTCAGCAAGCAGTTCGGCACATATTTTTATTTTTTCCTATGCTGGCGCTGCTCAAAATCAGTATCACGGCGTCGGCAAGCGGGTTAGCCCTTTTTGCATCTTGTTCCCTTTTCCATTACCTGGCATGTTTCGAATGCAGTATGAACGACCTCAGCAAGCAGGTCAACGCATTTTTCCCTTTCGTTGCAGTTTTCATCCCATTTCCGGCGGTTCTCAGAATCATTATAAGCGACGTCAGCAAGCTGTTCAGCGCATTCACGCTTCCATTTGTAGTTTTAGGCTCTTCAAATCAGTACGGGTCGCATCAGCAAGCCGTTGAAATTACTTGCCTTTTTAAGCCGTTTTTTTATTTTTTATCGCCGCTTGACCGTACACCTGACCCGTCCGTCATTTCCAACCCAAAAACACGCCTCCCTAATCCCACGTTATTTCCACGCGCTGACGTGGCGTGTTTGGGGGTGGTAAATCGGGCGAGTTGAGTCAACGTCGCCGGTCGCCGGATAGCCTCCATTTTACGGCGGCGACCCCGGAAAATCCATCAATCCGTTTTCCCAGTCGGCCCGCCGTTTCGGCCTTGTGCCAAAACGGTTTTGTTGGTTTGCGCCGAGCTGCGCTGACAGTACTGGAGCGCTTTTTAAGGCAATTCTCAAGGGTTTATGTTACATTTTTGTGTAAAAATAGGCAAGTTAGCAACGCTTTTTAGGGACGTTTTAGCGATTTCCGGTTCTTTTGCATTATCGGGGGTGGCGGATAAAATTTTGTGAAGGTCTATAATGTCTAGAAACTTAATAGAAAGTAGAAAATATAATTAAAGTTTAGCTAGAAAACTATCTAAACACTTATAAAAATGTTTGAAAAGTCGAAACTTTGGTCAAAAACGGCCATTTTTTTGTATTTTTCAATAGAAATTTGTACGTTTTGTAAGTTAGGAACAGTAAAAACATTTAGAAATAACGTATTTCCACCACAAAGTTGTCTAAAACTTTAAAAATGTCTGAATTAGTCGAAATTGGCCATTTGTGATCGAAAATCGATTTCTTTTTTAGCCTAGTAGTAATGTTAAACATTTTTACGTCTTGGAATAGTAAAAAAAAATAGATAGACTTCCACTATTTATATTTGAAAAAAATTGAGCCTAACAAAAAAAGTTGGTCCCCCCGATAATGCGCAAAAACCGTTATCAACGTGATTTTTTAATGTCTTTTTTGCAACTGAATTTAGTGCGGCGTAGAACCGTCTTTTTCCAGGGGTTACTAGCAGCTTGTCAAGTACGTTCACTTGCCACCGGACAGACCTTTTGCGGAATACACAAAATCAGCGGCCGGCCGGCGCTTCCCGTTGAGGGTAGACACTTCTCTCCGTCCGGGGTTCAGTGACCCCTGAATTGAGGGAAGGTCTCCTTGCTCTTGCTCACTTTCTCGTGCTCCATCTCTCTTGCTTAATTCTCTCCATCTCTCGTGCTCACTTTCTCATGCTCCATCTCTTGCTCACTTTCTCTCACCATTTCTCTCTCTCTCTCTCGCTTGCTCACTTTCTCGCGCTCCATCTCTCCCCCAGCCACACCACTTTTCCACTAGGCATCGAACCCGTTTCCCGGTGGAGAGGAAGACGGTCAGCCGCACCGCGATATGCCCATCCCTGGCCTTTTGTTTTCCGCTTCATGGTGGGAGGAGAAGAACAACGCCACTTTCCCAGCTACAGCCCAGCCACAAACAAACATCGTGTGTACGAAGCGACGGAGTGATGGATAAGCTGGAGCGAGTAATAGGTCAAATGAGAGAACAAGGCTGGCTGGAGGCGTTTTTTTACCCTGGTATCATCAAACGTTCATGATTGCGCCCTAAATGATGTCCGAAAAACTCGCTAGGAGCTGCCGCGTTGCAGATTTTTGCAGAGATCTAACGGCGCTTTCTCGCGTCGGTTCGTTTGCATTATCGGGGGCAGAATTTTTTCTATCAGCCTAAAAATCCCCAGCAACCTAATAGCACGTTTCTAATAGTATTTTTAGCAAATTAAACTATACCTCCAGTAGAAAAACTAACAAAAGCTTTCGAAAAATCGAAATTTTGATAAAAAATATGTTTATGACTGTTTTTAGTAGAATGTGATGATATTTAAACCAGAAAAACTATCTAAAACTTTCAAAATTCGACACTGTTCTCAAAAACGGTCATTATTGGTCGAAAAATCTAGATTTTTCTATTTTTAAATAAAAATTTGTAAAATTTTTACGTTTAGGAATAGTAAAATACATTACAACCCTTCCGCTATTTATATTTTAAAAATTGGATCCTGAGAAACCAAGTTGGTCCCCCCGATAATCCTAAAGCACCGCGGCTTTTCACGCGTCTTTTGGCTTGCCGCGTAGCTGTCGAGACCTAGTCGAGGGAGAATTTCAATTTCCGCACTGGTTAGCCCTTTAATTATTCCCCAAGGCCCCAAATAATTATATTTTCCTCCTTTATTGCTCCCCGGTGCTGTTCAGATAGCTATGGCCCAATTATGAGTCTCGACACAATGGTCTCGACCAGGTCAAGGGTGTCGAATCGACACTGTCGATGAGTTGAGGTGCTGATCCCCAATAATACGCCCCAGGAAACCAATATACCTTTAATTAGGAACGTCGACGACAAACGCTACCTATTTTTATGATCTTGGTACTGATTGTTAGGGGGTGTGAATTCTTCCCAGTCTTCTAAACCATTTTTATAGCGGTTTCCAAAGTGCCTAAATTAAAGGGATGCCGACGGCATAGTCAATCGATTACGCGCGGAAAAGAAAATGTCTCTGCGCCTCTCCCCAGGGCGCGCTCTCTCCCCTGTTGGCTACTTGCCAATTTGTTGATGAGGGGGGGATCGACACATGCCGTCGGCAGCCCTTAAGC
>CATQJA010001868.1:0-57500 GCA_958295435.1 Mesorhabditis spiculigera | reverse complement strand
TTGGTGATAGTAGAATCGATTACGACTGGTAATCGGGCTTTTTTTGATCAATTCTGAATATTTAAAAACCTTTTTTCGACGGCGCAAAGCACGAAAATTGTTTGCATATTGAAATACGAAAATCGCAGAAAAAAAGTTTATAGGAGATGGGCGTCAATAAAGTCCAAGCCAAGATCAAAGGCGTGAATTCTAAAAATGGCGGTTCCCCCATGTTCAAATCATTTCTTGCAGAAAGTGTGTTTTAGAAAGAAAAGCCAAAACTTTCTCTTTTTGAAAAAAGTAAACAAAGCCTTGACTAGGACTTCCTGGGACCAAAGCAGCAGTTTTTTCAGTGAATCATCTCCCCGCCGCACTTCTCCTTTTTCTCCTTAACCTTGGGAGTTTCGCAGGGTTAAGCTTGTTTTTGCTAGGCTTCGCAACCCGAAGTTGGGGAAATCTCACATGTCTCCTGCTCCTGACGACGAGAAGATGATTCGAAAACAAGCGGAAGCGGATTTCCCCCGTAGCTTCGGAAAGCAAAAAAAATCAGCAGAATATGAATTGAAGCATCGAGGTGAATTCTGAAGGGCCTGGCATTAGTAGTGAGTAACGAATCATGCAAAATAGATAGCAATCCAACCCGGTAACCTGTTCCTATTTGCGTTTTTTTGTATGGTAGCCCCTTTTTGTGTTTTTACCTATGCAGACGATTAGATCCAAGAGTTATCGTAAATTCGTAACTATCGTAAATTCCAACAGTCGTGTCGAAAGCCCCGTCGAAACTCGTCTCCGCTTCATTGGGCCACACTATTCCTCACCGAGGAATGCGATCTGTTGCTGATCCTCTTTAGTCAGAGTAGGGTGGGCGCGGGTGGGTGCTGATAACGGGGTGTGGCCCTGGGAATGTTTACCCTCCCTGTTACACGAGTTGTATCGTCACGCATTTTGTGCTTGTATTTAAACGGCGGAATCCTTTGCAGACGGAAAATTCCTGGGTCCTTTTGCAATCCCGGATTTTTCGGCTACCCTACCCAAAAACTCTTAAAAAGTAAAAATAAGGCCGGATCCTAAAACGTAATGCACGCAGTTAGTACATAACGTTTTTTCAGTCTTTTATAGTCCAGCTGCTTAATTTTTCAAACTGAATAACGTAAAACCGTATTATTTCTGGCTAGTAAGCTCACCGGCGACATGAAGCCGTCCAATAAGACTTTCCGTATCAGACACTGTCCTCTCTTCTTGACCTTTCTGATCCAGCTACCTGTCTTGACCGGTCCTCCCCCTAGACGACGATCATTTCGTAATTGGACGTAGGTGGAAGGGGTGATAAGGGCAAATATTGCGCAACGTGCCAACTAACCAGGGGGTACCGGCACACGCCCTCGCACGATCTTGGTCGGACTATACGAGGTTCGAGTGCACCCCGCCCCCCAAAAGGTATCCAACTGTGCAATGGAATTGTATGGAAATGTCGGTTTCGAAATATGTCAATTCCTTTTGGAAGTTACTGCATTTTATTCATTTCTAGACCTCCTGCTCCTCGAGTCCTTCAAAGATTCGCAACCTTGGCCTGACACTTGAGGGTTTTTGAGGAGGCTCAAGGCTTGCAAAACTTGCAATTCGCAACAGTGTTTTTGAAAACGGCTAGTGTGATACAATTTTATTCATGTGTTTAATAAAATTACTAACCAAAAGGAATAGAAAGTGGCAAAATCTATCCTGTAGCTGACGAAATCTCGACAGCCACGAATTACGCATGTTAACGTTTTCCCACAGCCGAAGCGTAACGCTATAGCATACAGGCCTCCACTCGCACGCGTTTCTATGCGTTCTTTGGCGCGTCGCATAGTTATCGAGAGCTGGCCAATCCGAGGGGTCGATTTAGGCATCCCTTTAAAGGGTCAAAAACGGTTATTTGACCTGTTCCGTATATTTTGTGTACATTTATGTTCTTTCAAGACCTAATTTCGGGCAGGGGTATCTTCTTGGTTTTTTGGATTCCCGTAAAACGTTAAAATTATTTTTTGATACCTCATCATCGCAGATCAAGCGATTTTCTAAGCTGGACACACTTGATCAACACAGTTACCTTGAAGGTTTTCGTGCAGCATCTCCTCCTGCCTGTCTCTATTTGCTGCAATCCCGAAAAAAAAGGCCGAAAGCATGGAAGCTCCTCGCCCGTTTCCGGGTCCGATCTTGACCTCGCTTCTTGGGCAAGAAAATCCCCTTTCTCCTCTCAAAACAGCAAATCCGGTTGTCGATCGTTCGCTGGCTCCTGGCTCACCAGGACGAGATCAAATTAGGCAACCATCGGTAGGTGCGTTCGATTTTCGTCTTGTCCTTTCCTTGGCAATTCCGGTGTTCGATGCTTAGATTCTGTCAAACTTTTAAGGGCGTATATTAAGGTCTTTCTTGAAATTCTTTCTTTTTTTGCAAATTGAAGTCCTATTTTGCACCTTTCAATTGCTATTTTTTTAAAAATCGTGTGGTGCTACTTTTGAAAGAGAATGAATCATTAGAGGATTTGGGCATGATTCATCAGAACAGCTTAGGATTTTTGACAGGATTTCTAACTTCAAGTTTGTGATAAGCCGATGATGTTGCCAGTACTCTTTTTTGCTTAAACTGAAGATAACTTGACTTTTTAATATTGCTAGCGTAAAATTGCCTCCGCTTGAATCGTGGAAATTCTTGCTTTCCAACCATTTTTCAATTGGTCTGTTTCTTCTGTATCATCTGTATTTTTCGATTTTCGGACCCATTTGCTTTTTGAAAATGACTTTTCTCTGTGTTGGTCTTGTCACTTTAATGCCAAAAATAATTCCAGCCGTTTCTTCCCCTCTACTCACGGATCTCCCTCGCGAGATCTTTTCATTCCTAGGGGTCGGCGCTTCCTTGGCTAGCCTTCCCCGGCTGCTGCTTTTTCTGTTTGCTTATGGCCTCAAGGGGTCAGTCCCCAGCCCCCGCCCCGGGGTCTGCAACCGACTTTCACAATCCCTCGCTCACTACACCATACACCTCCTTCCATTTGCCACTTCCCTGCATCCGATCCCCGACCTTCACACACTTTTTCTCTGATGATCGGTCTCTCTCTCACTCTCTCTCTCTCTCTCTCTCTCTCTCGGTCTCTCTCTCTTTCCCTCATCTCGGCTCATCATCCCCGCCCACACTAATGGAAGGTTAGTCACGCGCCCTGTTGATGGTTTTAGGGCCCTTTGAAGTGGGCGGTGAGGGGTTGATCTTTGCGTAACGGGCTAGTGTAAGTTTTTTCTGCTAGATAAAGCTTCACAACCATGACAAAACTGCCTTCAAACCTACTCAAAATCTACACGTTTTGAAGTTCGCTGCCTCGTAACTTTTCGGCATTATCGGCGCGTTCATAGGTATTTTCATCTTTTGCACTCCTTATAACAACGTCCTACCGCCGATTCAAAAATCGCCTATTTTTGGACCAGGGCGATAAATTTTATATTTTCTAAAATATGTAAGACGAAATAACAAAGCGGTTTAAAACACTTTTTCTCGATTTATATAAGAAAAATTACGGACATTAAAAAGAGTGATTCCCCAAAGCGCGTGGTCGGGAGCAAGCGAGGAGAGCGAGGCGCGCTAATAGGACCTTCTTCGGCATCATTTTTCTCTATATTGTTACTTCTATGGTCCTGTCTGTTTTCTACTAGTTCCATCACCTTTATCAATAGCCCTTACGTTTACTGTATAAAACCCAAGATATATCAGCCGTTTCGATATCGTAAAGAACCATAATCGACCCAGCTACATAATTTTCCACTTCCAAAAGTTCTCCGGATCCCTGACGTAAAAAAATTGTGCAACAAAACCAGTGCAAGTTCCGCCCGTGAATTGATAGTGTCCGTCATCCATGTCCGTAAAGTGCGGGTAAACAGGCCGTACGGAACATCGGCAATATACAGGTGTTCGGAATTTGGGGTAAATATACCGAGACCATGAGTCACGGAATTGCGCTTAAGGGAGTGGAAGAGAGATGAGACGGGCCGTCGGAAGGCCCTTTTGGGGAGTAGATACAAACAAACAGACGGCAAATTCGGGCCGCGGACACACGAACAAACCGGGGCTGCAAACAAACGGACGGAGGAGGGGAGATGGGCGCCGTGAATCATCGGCCCTCCCGATTTTGGCCCCGGCAGTCATCACACATTCTATCTTCCCTCACTTCTTACTTCTCCGTATTTTTGCCGAGATTCCACCGTGATACATAGCAATTTAAGTTATTAATTCATTCAACTACCATTATTTGGCACTTTTTGGAATATGCATTGTTGATTTAACGTGGGCAATTTTCTTGCCTGGGCCCTTACGATACTTTTTAGCGTGGTAGTAATTTTGCTGATGCACCCCTGATTCGCTTAGCCACCATTTTCTTACCGGCAATTTTTGTCGAAGTCTGACATTTTGAGGATTCATCCTGCCTATTTGATTTTGTCGGATCACCATTTCCTTGCGGGACCCCTTTTGAGACTAAATTTCCGCTGTGGTATTATTCTTGATTATTCATCCTTGATTCATCGGCACCATTTTCTTACCGCGACTTTTCGGGGATCCTCCTGGCAACAATTTTGATTATTCATCAGTGATTCATCCCGATTTTCTATTGTACAGATGGTACGCGACGCTACGGGGGAATTTGTCAGCGTTCTGAGTGCGTTGGGGTGCTTATAAGCGCTTAAGCACCATTGTCGCAGATTTTCCCTAAGGTTTTTCGCTTTTCGTAGGGCTTCAATCTTATGTAGATGCTGTGCTCTTACAAGGGAACCTCAAGTTGGCACGGTGGAATTTCGAAAAACGCCCGCGGCTACCCCTAGGTTTTCGACTATGGCGATTCCAACGCTCTTGTCAGAATTTCATTAATGGGCCTCTGGACAGAGATACAGCACTTCCGGAAAATGATAATTTACATCCGAAAAATTAGCATTAGCGATAAGTGTATGAGGCTTTTCCCATCACTATGGAATCACCAGTTGAATGACCGAGTGTTATGTGCGAAGTTGCGAAATATATTATGCGAAGTGTTCCCATCTCCGTTTTTTTTACAAATGGGTCACTCGGATGAGATTTTTGAATTTTCTGGCTTCGCTAACGTTTTTAGACATTTCAGAAACAGAGCGAATTTTCGAAAAAAGTAACGAAAACTTGGAGTGGGGCAGAAAGTTCCGGTCAAAAAGCAAAATAAAAAATTGCGAGCGGATTCGAACCCCCGTCAGTATCCTATCAAGTGAGTCGCTTACCACTCGGTCATTCAACTGGTGATTCCATAGTGATGGGAGAGCTTCATAAACCTATCGCTAATGCTAATTTTTTGGATGTAAATCATCATTTTCCGGAAGTGCTGTATCTCTGGCCAGAGGCCCATTTAGGAAATTCTGACTAAACCGTTGGAATCGCCATAGTCGAAAACCTAGGGGTAGCCGCGAGCGTTTTTCGAAATTCCACCGTGTGAACTTGAGGTTCCCTTGTTAGATGCTTCTTAGATGCGATATGCTGTGCGTTATCGTAGTCTTTGGACCATGTAGCTTTTCCTTTGACTCTATGTTTAGCGAAATCTAGATATTCTAAGTTGGTGCTTCAGATTGTTAGAAAAATACGTAGCTTAATTTTTGTCTTCTGGTCAAGGTTTTCAAATTATAGGCGTGGTTTCTGTACTTCCAGGGGATATCTGTTATCTTAATAGACTCAAAAAGTGTAAAACTTCAGGTAGTTTGCCCATGCTGAAGTCTCAAGAATGCCTTTGCCTTCCGGTTGCAATGAAATTCCAGAGCACCCTCGAAGTATGCAAGGAATTCGAGCTATCCCGGTAGGCTCCTGCGACTTTTTAGGACGCTCCCACTCACAGCTGCAGCGCGCGAAAACAGGTGTCACCCTGTTTTGACTGTCCTTTCTCGATTTGACGCAGCGAATTATGGCTGACGTGAGGAATTTGGCTCCGAGGAGCCGCTTTTGTTAGTTTGGATCTGAAATATTAAGACTTTTTTTTTTACCTTCTCTGGAAAGTTAAGTTCTTTTCTTTCAGTACTTTTTTGGGATTCGGGTTTATGTGATTATTAGGTTAATACAATAGATTGAAAAATCTTGAATTTTGAAAAAACGTTTACTCGAAAGTTTCTTGTTCCAAGTTTCATTTCCTAGAACGTTTTGGAACTAATTCTGTGGTCCTTTTCATGCGTGTTTTGCTGCGCTTCGTTTGCATAAGCTTCAACTCGATGAAAACTTCTATGAACTTAAAAATTATTTTATTTTGATGGCTTCTGGAGGTTTCATCTTGGAAAAATACCGTATTCCGCACGTTTATCGGCTCGATACGTTGAAAAAGGTCAATAATTGAAACAAAATTTACCGTAGACAACGGTTTCTCGTAGAAAAAAAAACAGGATTTTAGAGTTGTTAAAAATGATTTTAATGAAATCAGGGATTCTGTTTAACGGTTTTATAAATTTTTAAGGGAAACGATTTTTTGGCAGATCCGCTGGGCGGAATTTTGTCGGGTAATCCTTTCCTGCAAGTTGCCAGAGCTGCTCTTGCAAAAATCGAGCGCAATCAAGCGTAACCCTCGGGGTGCAAAGCTCCTTTTTATGAGCGTGAAATTCGCCGAATTTCAGGCTGTTTTGGGCGATTTTTTGCGAAGGTCGTGGTTGGGATGGCTTACGTAGGCCATCCCCTCCCTCCTCCTTCACTTCCACTTTCCAGCGCCCGGCTGAATATCGTTTTGTGTGTGTGGAGGGTGGATGGCCTGAGCGTGTGAGTCATATCTAGCCTCGACCCTCCCTGTTCTGTGCGCTCTGATCCTTTCCTCCTCCTCCTCTTTCTATTCCTCTTTTTTCATTCCGTTTCACTCCGCCCTGCAGCCCCTCCCGAAAATACGGAAGGGATTGGTGCCCGAGACAAGACCGCAGCAGTACGCAGACTCCTGCAAAAAGCGGGTCAGATTGCTCGGGGATTTGTTGGGAACTGTTTGATAGGGTTTTCAGTTTGTTTTTAGTCTTGAATTCTTCAGTTTTGCGATCACCTGTTAAAAAGCCGGTTTTTACGTTTATCAATTTTCTGTAACGTTTTGTAAAAGGAGCAAACCGGTTTTGCCCTGAAATTACGGGTGATTCCGGTCAGTGTCTGTAAATATTGAATGGATGTGACCTTTCTGTTATTTTAAATCTCGTTAGAAATCGACCTCCGATCTCAAATGACACTGCCCAATTTTAGCTGTTTTTACCCCAGGGAACCGCTTATGCAATGAAATTACCAACCTCGCTCGACCCAAAAAAATTTCCTAAGATTTGATTGTTGTTCTGCTCTTGCCAGTTTTTCCGTCTGTTTAATCTTATTTATTTCCATACTATCATCAGTCATGGTTTTTTGTGTGAAATTCCAGCCGTAGCAGGGTGTAAATTAACTGGTTTCGTAGCCTGGCGGTTATCAATACCTTAACATACTTTGAGTTTTGCGAAAGTAAACGTTACGGTACACGTGGCTCCTTTTGCTAGTCCCGTTTACCAGTTAGAAACTGGTTTTTGTGCCAAAGGGCTGCAGGAGCGTTACGTACTGGTTTTGTGGCCTCCGGTGGTTTTTTGGGCTTTCGAAATATGCATTTTTGGGCTCTACGGCTATCTGACAGTCGAAGCGGCGATGACCTCTTTCTCTCTCTCTCACCCTATCTCTCTGTCTCTGTCTCTGTCTCGCTCTGTCTCTCTCTCTCTCTCTCTCTCTCTCTCTCTCTTCCTTCTTACGCTTCAAAATCCCGCTCCAAAAACAGCTTTAAAGCTCAGCCATTGAAATTCCTCCTGCACGCGAGGCCAAACGGCCGGAACGTCACCTCTTATCAGTTGAAAAATTGACCCAAGGTCTTGGGAATTCCCCGGGTTTTGATTTGATAGGCAGGAATTACCAAATCGGGGGCTTCTTTTTATAGGATAAGCCTAGCTTTCAATTTAGTAAAAACATACCCGTGGCTTTTCCATTATATTGCACTATTTTAAATCGCAATTTTTCCCCGTTTCGCCCTAGCCAATCAATACGGCTTTTCGGGCTCGGGTTTCCCCGCGAGTTCAAGGTCGTACAGCCGCATTTTTGAGCTTTTGCTGGTCTCTTTTGGACTTTTAGTGGCTACCCGATTTTTTCCTTAATTTAAGCTCACTATCAATTTTCATGCTCGTTTTCGATCCTGATCTCAATTTTGATCCGACTGCATTGAAACAATATAATTTTTCAGAGCCTTAATGAGATTACTTCCAACAATATTCTTGCTCACCGCCTTCCTCGCCATCACGTTGGCCCAAAAACGGGCAGTAGCAGCGCCGCCAGGTTGGTATTTTATTAAATTGCAATGGCATCATATATAAAAAACATTTGTATAGAAGCAATTCACAGTAAACACAAAATACGTTTCAAAATAAGGCTGAAAAGCCTATTTTTCGACACTTTCGCTGTTTTTCTGATCGTTTGAGGCAGTCATTCGATAGGGTAGCAAAAAATATAGTGGTAGTTTGCATTTGGGCTCGAAAAATGTACAATAAAATAGTCAACAAAACACGGAAACCTGAAAACACTAATTTCATGTTATCAGATTTAATATTTATTTTTTTGAAAATTGTCGCAGCAGAGAGAGAGAGAGAAAGAGAGAGAGAGAGAGAGAGAGAGAGAGAGAGCAAAAATTTACTAAAATTTTTTTCCAAAATTAAATAATTTCCAGGCGTCCCTCTGATCAGCTGTTTTCGGTGCCTCTCCACAGAACCACGATGTACACGCACCTGCGTCGGCAGATATTGCTACAAACTCGAGCTCCGCATCGAAGGTATGAATATGATTTAATGCACCTTGCAAGCAGAGTGCCGCCTCTCTATCTATAATTCTCTCACTATCTCGCTCACTCTCCGCATCCTCAGTTCATCCCTCGCAATATTATTTCTGCAGATGCCGACGGCCAGTCTGGTGAGCAGGGCAAGTTTGGGGTGTGCATGCTTTTCCTTGCCAGGCACACATTTTCGGGTTTTTAAAGGAGCCGGGAAGTCAGAAACTGGGCGTGGCAGTAATCTCTAAAGAATTTTTAAAAAAGTGGAAAATATCGAAAAACCCCAGAAAAAAAGTGAAAATATCGAAACTTTTGGGAAGTATCAGTTTTCTGACTTTCCTGCACCTTTAAAACGTTGTCATCGGTTTTAAGAGTTTTGAAAGGATTTTCCTTTTTCATAAAGTCAAATTACGTCTATCGTTAACCATACCAAAAGCTATTTTAACACTGCTAGAATTTGACCCAAGATTCTTGCTGCTTAAATATGTTTCTTGGGTGCGAAAAACGTTTTTTTTCATGACTTCCCGACACCTTTAAAAAGCTGCCGTGCACTTTTCTTGCTATTCAATTTTTCTAGCACGTTTTCTCTTTGGGATTTCATGGAATGGCTATAGGTCACATAACCAAATATCCCGAATTTTCCACAACACCATTATACACGGCTTTTAATCAATAAAATTTTTGTATTTTCAGGCAAAATCCCGAAGGTGAAGAGCGGATGCACGAATTCCACCGACGCCGGACTAGAGGTGGGCGACGATGGGATTTGCCAGACGCAGGGCTCTTCACTTCCCGGGTCGAGTACGAAGAAGTCAGAGACGTAAGTAGTTCTTGTCGTATTTGTATTAAAGGGGCGTACAAGGCAAAAATAGGCCTCTTGTTGGCTTATGGGTTGCCGGTTTACAACCTCTTTCTATTGAGCAATCGATTACCAGCCTATTTCTGCGGAAATTACGCGTTGCGTGTCGCGGTGCGTGTCGCGGTGCGGCAAAATTCATGCGAAAAGCTTTGGATTTTCGCTGATTATGTATATTTTTCTGGATCCTAATCTAGTCTCGATACGCCAGCACCCCTATACGGTGCTCAAGGTGTCGTAATGGGTTACGCAATGCAAATCCAAGTCAGTTCTAGCGCCCAAAAATCCAGAGTCATGCCTTGCTTGCTCCTTTAATATAAAAACGAATTGGACCAATTAAATATCGATTTATTACTTTTTCAGGATGTGCCTATGCCAAACTGAAAAGTGCAACTCTTCTCCAGCTGCAAGATGGTGGCTCTCGCTTCTACTACCAGCTTTTGCAGTCCTGTTTTTGAGACGGTGAAACTGTTAAGATCCGTATAACCTCAATGTCCCTATACATATCTCGATTCCGCAAAGAACCTTTCTATGTTTGCCCCCCCCCACACCGATCCACGAATCTTACAATTGATCAGCTTTTTGTACAAACCTCGGGTTGTGATGTGTCTTTTATGCAATTTGATTAGATCGCCATCTCGGTAAAAAATGGCTGCTAATTCCGGCTTTTCCGATGGATTTCCGGCCTTTATGGTCCTGAAAAATCCAATCGAAAATCACCCCGTTCCACACCAAGTCACTTCAAAGCATTTCCGGGTTGTGAATCGAGCAATCTCTTCTTTATGTCGATGAATCTAATTTAAGCTAGCATTATAATATTATATTCTTGAAATTCACTTACTTTCTCTCTCTCTCTCTCTCTCTCTCTCTCGCTCTCTCTCGTCTATTTCTCTGCCGCTGTGATTTTTGTCTGATTGTACCCTATACCCTGATACTTTTCGTTGCTCAGCGAGTTTTTTGAGTACCCCACCCCAACGTGTACCCTGTACAGTCGTGTAGTCGGGCTAGAATCTTTGTTTTTTGCGCTTTTAGATTGTTTTTGAATAAAATTAATTATTACATGGACGTAAACAACAAAACGAGACCTTATTTTCATTCGTAAAGCGATTGAGAGAGAGTGAGAGGGAAACAGAGCGAAAGAAAGAGACAGAGAGCTATTTGGCTATTTTTTTGCATTTTTAAAATTTGAATACAGATTAGGTTGGCGCTATTTGCATACATTTCGAGGTAAAAAACCACATCCGCATCAAAATCGTGTCATTTTCGATTCCAACCGAATCCCCACTTCCACCCATCGTCATCTACCAACCTCCCGGCCCATCTTGGTGTTCATCTACCTACGCGATGCCGCATGCGATGGGGATGTCGATCTTCTTGCTGCTCATCTTCTGCCTTCCCATCGGTAAGAGTCTAGGACCCCCCAGCCGCCACCATCTTTTGTATCTCGGCCCCCTTCGTGTGGGAGCTCTAAAGTATATCAAATCTCTAGTAGGCTAATTGGTAAGAATGCATTGCATTTGAGTAAAGTAGCAAAAATAAGGACGGTAGAAAAGTGGAAAGTCGGCTGGGGTTTCCTAGACTTTTGCCTTCCGACCATTCAAAAGGTATTCCAAACACCGACAAGGCTGTTTTAATTTTTCGGCCGCATGGAAAACTTAGCCCCTGATGATGCAAAAAACCCCAAAAAACCGATGGGGATCCTTTCAAAAACACAGTTTCTATTTCCAGACGCGAAAGTCGTCTGTATCTGCGAACCGGAGCCCTGCCATCCCCCGTGCGAGGGAGACGCTTGCTATCGGCGCGAGCAGCGAATTATAGGTGGGAAGAAAAATTTGCGCATATGAAATTCAGTTCTAGGGCAATTGGTAAAGCGGGAAGCTGGATGCGCCGACATGCAGTGTAAGGAAGAGCAAAAGGATTCTAAAGTGGTAAGGTAAGGGATTTTGATATATCTCTCACTCTGTCTCTCTCGCTCACCCGCTCTCTCTATCTCTATCCGCTTTGCGCGGCTCTCTCTCTCTCTGTCCTCTCTCTCGTCCATCTCTCTCCAGCTCGCTCTGTATCCTGACACTCGCTTTGTCTTCTCCTTTGTCGCTCTCTCGGCTTTGTCTCTCTCTCTCTCTCTCTCTTTCTCCGCTCTGACGTTATGGAATTTTTCAGTTGCCTGGTGTGCCACACGGATTACTGCAACAAGAGGGAAACAACGGAGGGCCCGAGACATGGACTTCCGAAGAACTCTTCGAAGCTTCGCTACACCTTCATCTGGCTGCTCATCCCCCTCGGCCTTATCCTGTTCTTCTGAAAATTGTGTTTTGTTTAATGTTGTGTTGGTTGTGTATATCTGGATTTAATGCTTCTATGAATAAAAATGGGAATGACTGCGACTTGACGACACCGAGGGAATAAAGAATACATAAAGCGCTTTAAGGGCCTGAAGAAAGATGCATTTGGCGAAAGAGAAATATTTATGACGACGCGAAAAAAATGAACAACATGCTATGTTTTGAAAGTTCTTTGAACCGATGATTGGATGAGTTTTGTTGCTCAAAGTTCAAACCAAAAAAGGTGCTAATTGCCATGAGCCGACGGTTGCGTGCCGGCTTTTGGCACGCAACCATCGGCTCATCGATTTTTCGTCACCTTGCTTGCCGAAAATTCTGTTAATTTCGCCAAATCTATAAAACCAGCTAGATCCTCCCTAAAAGTCCTATTAACCATTACTATTAAAAATTGGTTGTCGAAACTGAAAGAATTTTCATAAATGGAGAAGTACTGGCAGTGGCTGGGGTCAATTTTGGCTTTTACGATTGTCGGCGTTTTTGGAGCTGCATTTTTGTATTATGAGGTAGGGTGATGCGCGTATTAAAACCGCTGAATTTTACTGTCTGTTTTTATAATTTTTTTAATTGAAGAATTTAGTTAATAGAACCTTGTGTGGAAATTGAAGACCCTATTGCCAAAGCACAAATCACGATGGATAGTCGCGCAACGACATGCGGATATTTGCTGGTAGGTTTTGGGACTTTAAAGGCGGCGTGAAGGTTAAGACCCTTCTGCTAGCTACGCAAAGCTCCTAAAAACGATTAACTACTAGCTACGAATTAAGACCGCACCCGTCATTTGATTTTTCCCGTAGCGGGCGAGACCTAGCTAGCATTAAAGGATCAACGCTAGCGCTTCTTGGTCCCTTAAAAAGCTTTTTGATTTTTTTAGGCCTCCGGCTCGACAGGCACACTAATGGCATCTTGGCAAGAATTTCTGGACGCGATTTCGGTGATCAACAAGCCAAAATGGCCAAAGGGCGCGGATGGGCATGCCGACCTGGCGATTGATGAGGCCAGGGCCCTGTCGCTGCTGCCCACCGTTGAGGCAGGTCAGCCCTTGCCTAATAATTTTGATTTAGCATCAAAGTCAATATTGTCGTAATACAACCAGATAATTTTATACAAATTGAGGTAGCCAATCGAAATCCGTTGCCCCGAATCTTGGAGTTAAACCCGAGAAGCGCGGCGAGTACTGTGAGACTTATGGAGACGGCGCAAGTAGTTGAACACTTCTTGGAGCGTATTTTCAGCATCAATCTAGAAATTTGCGAGGGAGAAAACGTTCCATCTGATCCCCATTTCCAGCTGGATGTCGGAGCCGTATATTTCGAAAAATGGAACGTTAAAACGGGTTGAGATCTATGAGTAAGTATCGGAAGGCAGCGGAAATATTTGGATTTTGTTCATAGCTTAACCCTTTTTGAAATTCTGCAGAGGAATATCTTTGGTTATAGGGCTTTCTCAGACTTTGTTGAATGACTTAAAAATACGTATAATTTAAAAGCCTTTAAACTTTGCTTGAATAACTATCCTAATGATTTCCACGTGGATTTTTCCAGCGGCTATGAAGACTATATCATGGAGCTGAAATCGCATAATTTATTAAATACAGTATTCCCTATACGACTACCGCCTGCTGTAAGTTTTCTATTTAGTGACGACCCAGGGCTACCTAGCAGAGCCAATTCGGGAATTCCCTTTTCAGCATGGCGACCGGGTGATCGAGTGCTCCGGGGCGTCATTTCATATCCTGTACGTCGGCGCCAGGAATCTAGCGGAACTTACCGTAGCCCTTGAGCTGTTCCCGATTTTCTTGGAAGAGCGAAGCTATGTTATTGGCGAGTTGGCCGAGCAGCTTCCGGAATGGGGAGGTGGGTCTCTCCCGCTCTCTCTCTCTCTCGCACTTTCCCTCTCTCTCTCTATGTCGTTCTCTTCCTCCGTCTCCTTAAAGTTCTTTTTTCAGAAATGAACACCTACATCCAGAGGTTCGCGAGCGCCCAGGGCGGCCTCGAGCAGGACGGTCAGTTTTGGGCCGTACAGATGCGGAATTTAATAATCTAAATAAATATTTTTTGTAAAGATGTATTGTACCTATTTTACATTTATTACGTAAGAAAAGCTTTATTCAATTTCCCGCACAGAACTATGTACAAAAGTGGCACTTGCATTACACATTCACGTCAATAGGTGTCAAGTGGCAACAAACGTTTACCGACGAAATAATTGGAAAATTAGTGTCTAGTGGGCAGAATTTTTAGCAAGCCAAGTTATCACGCAAGCCGACAAGGTTTTCGAACTTGTTGTAGATGTTCTGAGAGTTTACGAGGATGGAGAGTTGGCTGAAAATCGATTTTTTTTTTTTGAAAGTTACAGGCTGTTAGCCCTACCTGGAGACTTTTTTATGATTCGGCGCCAGGACGAAGAAACGATTCGCGTCATTTGCCAGCATTTTCTGGAGTGGATCCGTGTAGTTTTCAGAGCTGAAATCGGAAAATTAACCTGAAGCTTGAAACGGAGTCTGACAGCAATTCATTGTGTTACGATATGTAAATCAGCAGAATTTCCCCAATATTGTTGGGTTTTGGGCAAAATGTAATGGTTTTAAAACTTTAGAACCTACCTGTAGCCATCAGACACAAAAATTACATCCACTGGCATCGAATTCTTGGCAATTAGATCGTTTGCCATCTTGAGAGCATTAGCCACGTCTCCAACTCCACCAAAATAATCGATTTCTGAAAATCACACCAATTTCTTTCATTTTTTGCTTTTTTTTGCTTATTTATCACAATTTTTAGCAATCTTTACTGTTCCAAGTTTAACCTGGTAACTTTTTAAAAAAATAAGTTACCTTGGCCTTGAAATAAATTCAAAGTTACTTACCCTCGATTCGCCTCATAAAACCCCAATTGTCGAGCCGCTCCTCAAACTTGGCGACAGCTTTTGTCTTGTCAATCGTCGAGAACGCAATCAAAGAAGCCTAAAAAGGATGTCAAATTCCGATACTTCACCTACCACTTTCTGCCAGGGCAATATGGCCGAATTGACGATTTGCTTGACGAGATTTCGGTTTCTTTTGAAGACCAGCGGGCTGGTGCCAGTTGTATCGAAGAGGACGAGCAGATCTCGACATACTAAATAGCTGTATTTTATCTTTCAATTTGTCCAAGATCACTAAAGCGCACGTTCACGGAGGGGCCGTATACTCGTCCCAACGTATACACCCTATGGACGTAGGGACCGCGCGCACGGCCTGCCTGCCTGCTTGTGCCGTGGCGGGCCATTCGTGGCTGACTGGTATGCGTCCGGCCTCCCGAGCGGGTGGCCCGGGTTCGACCCCCGGCCGCGGGAAAAATCTTTGCTTTTTTCCAAAAAACGTCCCTGAACGTGCCCTTTAAATAAACTTTCAAGTCTTAAAAAATGTTGGTTTAATCCAAATACCTGGTTCCGCAACGGGTGGCTTGGGCTGGAGGAGTGGCATGATGGTGCTCATTTGCGGGAGACGAGGCACGATTTCGACGGGTTCATTGGCTAAAAATATTGTATCAGGAGCGAGAAAGAGAGAGATAGAGAGATAGAGAGAGCGAGAGAGAGAGAGAGAGAGAGAAAGCTAGAGAGATAGAGAGAGCAAGAGAGATAGAGAGAGAGAGGGAGTGCGGGCACAACCAGTGAGTGAGGACCTACCTAAAACTGGGATATCCGAAAAGGGAGGCAGATGGATTAACGGCTTCTTGTCGTTATCTTCTAAAAACAGTATTCCAAATTTCTGCCGCTCTTTGCCTACCCGACTCCATCACGTTAATACTACGCCTCCACCGGGCGCTCCGGCTCGTCATAAAATGGGTTGGGTCAAAGTCCATGAACTGGGTGGAGAAGTCTGGAAACATGTTTTGATTACTTATTTTTATTCAATTCAGCACATTCTTTCAAGATTATATAATTCTATCATTTTTACAAGATAAACTAAATTTAGAAACTAATCAAAAATCTTCAGACTTCCATTACCCTTTAAAAAAACGCACCATTTTTATTTCCGAATCGTTTCCCCTCGGTCGTTGGGGTGTCCAAGCCCAAGAATGTGGTCGCGGAGGTCCGTCCAAAAGTTGTCGTACTACCTTTACCAGTTCCGAGTCGGAACACTTGGGTCTCCTCCGTGGGCTGACTCTAAAAAACCTTCATTACTTTTTCGCAACATTCATGTTCCCTTTTAGGCTTTCTTTTCTTTGCTGTTATTCACTACAATTCAATAAACAATATTCCGTTATATTCCGACTTTCAGGTATCAAGTATATTAATTTTTTTGAGGCGTCAGTATGTGTCTGTCTGAAGCCGAATTCAACTCGAAGGCACGCCATTCCAGGCTTTAACAGGCAGGCACGGATAGCTTTTGGGCTACGGCAGGCTCCCTTGCACAAGGGGACAGCGCGCTCGCTACGTTTTTGTTCGAAAATGAACAAACTTTTGGACAAAACTGGATTTTTCTCGAAATGTAATAGAAAAATTAGAAACTCAATTAGATTTAAATATTCTAGACGCCAAGGCGCAGATTTTGAGACCTAACTATCGAAAATCTATTCTGGTACTTTTTTGTGATGGTCTTTTGAAGTTCAGTTCAGGATTTTGTGCGGATTTAAATAGCGCAGAAACCAAGGATTGTCGCTGAAATCTGAGCCTAGATTTGGTAAAATCAAGGTCGATAACCCCCCAGTGCGTGAAATCGACGCTTAAAATGGCTCCAAGTGACTGTTTTGCGAAAATGGACGCCAGTGGATCAACCGTCTCTTTTTTGATCGGGTTAATTTTTCCAGATCCTTATTGTTTTAGCAGTTTTCAATGGCTGGAGCACAGTTTTTAAGCAAAACGCAAAAGCTTGGCAAAGGTTTTGGGGAGAAATAGCGGTTGCACGTTGGTCCCGGGGGTCGAACCCGGACCCTCTGTTTGAGATTTGGGATCGGCGCTAACCGATTGCGCCGCGGCCCCGGGGGGTCCTATCTGTGCCTCCGTGGAATGCCGTGAAGGGGAAAGGAGCTAGAGCTTAGGTCTCTTCGGATTCGGATAGAGCGTGGTCAGAAACCCCGAAACTGTGGAAAAAATTACGAAAAAGTTTTCGTTTAAATTATTAAATTTAACTTTGCAGGTTTTTCTTTAGTAAAAGTGGTGGGGGACGGAGGTTGGGGTGATTTTGGACATAGTGAGCCAGGTCGCGCGCGTTTCGGCGAGGGGGAGGCGAGCGCAGGGGTAGCCCGAAGTCCAGCCGCTTGCTGGTCAGATACACTCATTTTCAAGAAAGTCAACCACTTTTCGATTTCATCGCTAGTCATCGGTGGCGACAAAAAATAGTGTCAGGCAAGAGGTTGACTGGCACGTTCCACTACGCAAACCGGTTCGGGGCGGTGGAATTTGATAGCCAGAAAAAGGTAGTGAACAAGGAAATATTTTTAAAGGATGAGTAACCAATTTTAAGGGATATAGTAAATGCCACTTCTATAGTCCTCGGTTAGCTAGGTCTGGAGAGCTGCATACGCAATTTGGAGCATTGTGTAGTTCTTGAGACCTAGCACGGGCTGGCTTCGATTGTCGGGGTTTCCGAACCTTTAACTTTACGCGTAGCTTTACCGAATACGCTGAAACCTTTAACTTACAGTCTTATGTCTTGATCGGTGTGTATGCCAAGCCGAGTGGCTTCCCTGACTCTCGAATTTCTTGTGCGACAGCTCGGTGTCGTCGATGAACGAGCTGGAGGTTTGTTGGTCCTCGGCGCGACTGAAAAAGGAAGTCTTAATGATACTAAAACGTTTGTTGTCATTTTTTGATCAAAAGCGCGACTTACTGTCTACTCTCCTGGGTCTGTTTAACCAGATCGGCATCCGGGGTCTCGTGTACTGCTGTGCTCATTTTCTTCGCCGAGTCCATACCCTTTGAGTCGAAGGTGGTGGCACCAACTGAACATTATCATATTTTAGTTTAACTTTAAGTTTCCCAATGAGGTAAATAGCAAGCTATCGATAAATATTTGAAAAACACGTAATTCTAATACTGATCGTCCTGAAAACCAGTTCATTTGTGATAGCTAAACATGTTTTCAACAGCTGGTCTACCGGAATTTCGCAAAAAAAAAACTAGCAGAAAGATATCATTAATGCCTATGAGCCGAAACAGTAGATACTATCATACATGCACACGTAAATCTTCCCAAAACAACCCACTCGATGTCGGGCTCCGATGGAAGCTTCCAAAGGTATCCGACTGTACTGCTCCAGCTAGCAGATGATGACCGTTCCCCGGCTCGGCCACGTGAGAGCTCTCCGAAATCTTTCCATCCGGTCCCTCAGCTGTTGGAGGACCAGAGCTCTCCTCCTCCGATTTCTTATTTTGGTCCTAAAGATGGATTCTCAAAAAACAAGTGGCAAGAATCCTCACCTCACCACCATCATCAGTATCGGTAGTATCATCTGTGCTGAATGTTGAGGGACGGGTCATAGGAGCAGGGGCGAAGTGTTCAGGTTGAGTTTGTCCATCTTCTGGAGGTGGGAACTGTTCGCCTTGGTCTTCTTGAGGCTGTTTTTCGAAGGTATGGACGCGTAGTGGAATAGGACGAGCCCCAGGGGTATTCGGAATGAACGCCGAGGAGACGCTGGTGTGCACCTGAAACATTTACTTCCGTCCGCAGATGTAGATCACGACCCCTTCCGTCACCTAGGTCGAGACAGTTACATAACCTCATACCTGCGGTGGATTCGGGTCATTTTCATCTGCATCAAAAGACGAAATCTTGGCCGTATTCAGAGTGCCGCTCAGCGGTGGTGGGCGTTCCGAATGGAATATCGAAGAACCCCGGAAACCGGAGGGATCGTTCATCTCGAAGTTGGAGTCGGCCTGTAACACGGGAAGATTTTCATAGACAAGTAACGGAATCATAACGACGAAATTTTAGATACTTGGAAAACCGGTCCATTTCTTTGCTGGAAGCGTTGAACGCCTTCCGCTGGGCGGCTGCTGAAGCTGCCGCCGCTAGGGGCGAAATCCGTAGATGATTGGCGCACGACGGGTCGAACTTGCATCGGGAAGACTAAATGATGGGTTTTCATAAGATTTCAGGTATTTTTGCGCTAAAAATTCGAGTAGATATAAATAGTATAGCTTTCCTTAATATTTTATTAACGCTCGACGCTTAATAAAAAATTCTAGCGACTAAAGCTACTTCCCCAAAATGTGTATTTTAGCTTATTTTCTCCAGGTTCTCAGTATTTACCAAATCGTTATTTTTCCTTATAAAAACTCACATCTCGTAATCCTGTTATTCGACGTTTTCATCGGCTGAAAACTGAACGACTCGCCACCGATCGGCAAGGTTTCCGTCTTTTCAGGTTCCGGGAACCCGGTGAAAGTTCTTGTAGTGGGCAACACCATCCAGGTGATCCTTCTTGGGGGTGGCGTGGGTCTAAATTTTGCTTTTTAAAGGGACAGCGACAGCAAAATTTAAAACTTAAGCCCAACGTCAACTTACTCATCCAAACTCGGCTCGGCTTCTTCCTCCACTTCCGGTTCGCCTTCCACGGGATTTTCGGCTTGTCTTCTTACTCCCGGTGGTAGAGCTTAGAAATAGCTCTTTCTTATTAAAAAAATGATCAAGTTACCGTAAGCCAACTGCAGGATAAAAAGCGCTAGTCCGAGCTGGGACCAGGGTTTTGGGCGCATCTAGAAAACACGAGAACTACGGTAGCTGACGCAAAACAGGGCAAATATTGAGGCAAAAAATCTTTCAAAAAGGCTAGAAAATTATAGGGAAAAATATAAAACAGTAACTACAATAAATAAAGATAGAAGAAACCGATATATACAGGGTGTCCCAAAAAAAACGACCCATCCGGCATTTCGCCGTGTCACATCGAATCGGTCCCAAATTAGACCAAAGGTGTATCAAACCCGAAATAACCCCAATCCTGACTTTTAGCGGCGTAGCTACAATAGTTCTCGAGTTATATCGAAAATACTGTTTTTCCCGGAATTCTGAACAGTTTTTTCGGCTATCTTTTTGGACTTTGCATCGATTTGCATCGACTTCCGGCTGTGAATCCCTAATTTCGCTTAAACCTGGGGCATTTTGCGTGATAAAAATCGCTTAAATCAAAGCTTATTTAATTAATTTTACTCTGGAAAAAAATTTTTAAGGTAAAGAAGGTCTACCGGATCATTTTCACTTAATGTTTAGGGGGTCTAATTCCACGAAAACCCTATGAAAAATGGAAAATAAAGTTTGTTTTTGCCATAACTTGAGAACTACTATAGCTACAGGGCTATAAGTCAGGATTGTTGTTATTTGGGGTATGAGACACCTCTGGTCCAAATTTGAGGCCGGTTGGATGTAACACGGCGAAATGCCAGATGGGTCGTTTTTTTTGGGACACCCTGTATATACAGGGTGTCCCAATAAAAAAGGTCACGCTGGCATTTCGCCATTTCAAATCTGATCGACCTGAAATTTGGAGCAGAGCCGCGGAAGGGAATTTAGAATGTTCACGGAAACTTTCAGCCCGATCGGTGCAGTAGTTTTCGAGTTATAGCAAAAATACTGTTTTTTTCAACACTTTTGCTTCATTTTTTCGGCTATCTTTTTGGACTTTGCATCAATTAACATAAATTTTGGCCCTAAATCCTCATTCTGCGTAACATCGGCGTCGTTAGCCCTTGTTAAAAAAATACTTAAATAGCCTATTTTCGACCCGAATTTCGCAAAATAAAAAATTTCTAGTATAAAAAAGGGTCGGCGCTTCATTTTCTCCATACATTCCAGGGCTCAATTCCGGCGGAATCCAGGTTAAAAACGTAAAATAAAGTTTATTTTTGCTATAACTCGAAAACTACTGTACCGATCGGGCTGAAAGTTTCTGTGAACATTTTGAATTCCCTTTCGCACCTCTGTGCAAAAATTCAGGTCGATCGGATTCGAAATAGCATAATGCCAGCGTGACCTTTTTTATTGGGACACCCTGTATATATCCTATCCTATAAGCGAGAAAAGTATGTGTGTTTTCTGTGCAGACGATTTCTCGGCCGTCAGGCCGAATTTCCGGCTGATTTTTGGCATGGAGGTGCAGAAACACATCCTCTTTATAAGCATTTTTTTGTTTTTCGAAATTCCTTCATTTAACGATTTTACAAGCAAAATAGTGAAAAACCCTTAACATTTTGGTCAAAAAAAGGTTTGTACAGAGGAAATCTCGCGATCCAAATGGAATTCAGCTCAAATTTTTGGAGGGCGGATTGGCAATAGAATTCTCCCGATATATAATTTTGGGTTTTGTCAGACTTTGTAAAATAAACTTTTTATGGGAATTTTTCTAAAAAGTCCTTAACAAAATGGGCGACGAGCCGTGGTGTCCGGGGCATAACTCGAGACCCAGATGGAATTTCGGTCTGTAATTTGGACCACTTATGGATTTGATGGTGGGGATCACGCGCAGCTTATTATTTTCACAAATTTTTAGCAGATTCGGGCTCAAAAATCGAATTTTGTACAGGGACCTGAAGGCCTCCCTCCCGGGATCCGGGAGGGAAGCCGTTTTCTGTGCCTCCTCCCCCGCCCCCAGGAGAGAAGAGCCTTTCCGGCTGCGCGTTCCCATTGTCGCGGTGGTGTAGTGGATTTGCGTCGGGTCTGCCGCGCGCGTAGTCGTGAGTTCGGATCCTGGCCGGATCCAACTTTTTGCTTTTTGGCAATTGGGCAACAAAACATATTTCTAGGCTCTCGGTGTGCGAGGTTTAGGTTAGGTCTCGGTGGATTCGATCTAGCGCCGCAGGCCAAAGAGACGGTTCTTGGCCCAGGCTCTCGCGCCGCAGGCCAAGAATGGGTGGAGCTCTCGGTGTTCGAGGTTTAGGCCTGGCCCGCGCTCTAGCGCCGCAGGCCAAAGAAAAGGTCCCTATCCCAGGTTCTCGCGCCGCAGGCCGAATCCTGGAGAAAAACCAGTAGCTAGCGCCGCAGGCTCAAAGATTTTAGCGCAACGCTGGCTCTGGCGCCGCAGGCCAACCAGGGGCTCCTTGACTCAGGTGCTTGCGCCGCAGGCCAAAAAAAAGGTATTCAAGTTCAGGGTTCCTGGAGAGGGTCCAGTGGAAAATGGCCGCGAAGCGGTCTTTTTCCACTGGTATATATATATATATATATATATATATATATATATGGTTGAAACACTTTAAGAAGGTTTAAGCCAGAAAATTCCATCGAAGAATCGATACCGGAGCCGATGCGTGCATAGTAAACAAGTGTAGGGTCGAGACGGTTCCACGGCCGTCGAGGATTTCCCGGGCACTGCCGAGTGGAAAATTGAAATTACCACCGAAAAAAGGGTACGGGATCGGTCGGGGAAGGGGGAGGAATTTCGACCAAACCCCTTTCTCCATAGATGAGTAATAGAGTTTATAGATTTTGATTGTGGAAAGAGATTATATAGGTATTTAGAGACACAGGTATTTTATAGTATTATTTTGACATTTTTAAGTTTTTATTGGAAAATATTAAGCTGGAAAACCGGAAAATTACCAAAAATCTACTTTCTCACGAATCGGGTGAAATGTTTTTGATACGCTATTTTTCAGCCCATTTAATATTAATAAACTGCAAAACCAGTGATTCTTAATAAGCTATTTTCGGTTAGAATTTGTAAGTTTAGATACCTTAAATTGATGGTAAGCGAGCGCCATATTTCGCAATTTTTTTTGAAAACGTTGGTAAATGTAAGACCGTATAAAAGTGTTGTCTGTTTTGCGTTTTATTTGGATTCATTATGCTTTTTATGATAATCTTCAGTAATTAATCGCCTAAAATAGTTGAAAACAATAGTAAAAATAATTGTGTATAGTAGCCTAAACTTAAAAAAAATTTCGGTGGAATCACTATCGATCATTTGACTAAAATTACGACATTTTATATTGCGCCAGGATGCAGAGAACCGGGGAAAATCTGAGGAATCCGTGTTGCCAGCCGGTCGACCTCTGTGAAGCGGATCAGGATTTCCACGCCTAGTTAGCCTCCGTCAAGTACCGTCCCTCCGAGGGGCATTTTTTAAGGGACAGCGAAAGTTGTTCGGGGGGCATTCGTGTCGATGGTCAGCCGGTTGTTGTCGAGTGGGTTTTCAGTAGGGAAAGTGGTTTCTCGCTATGCGACCCGGACGGCGCTGACGTTTGGACTGGTGGCATTTAAAAAAATCCAAAAATTACTCGATACTGCGGGTCATTAAAGTGGTGACACAATCGTACATTTCCAGACTCTCCTGTAAACTTCTCCTGGCTACAAGTAAAATTTTCTGCGTTAAGTTTAAACAATTCGAAGCTTCCGCACGGCCAGCTGGTTCATCTCTGAAAAGTGGACCAGGATGTCAGTCTTCTGGCGGCGGTTGGCGAATGCCCATTTAAAATCACCACTTAGAAAGTCACGATTTTGAGAAGATGCGGGTTCTAAACAACCGATTTTTTCTAAGGATTGACGCGATTTTAATTTCAGAACCAAGGGCTACAAATTTCAGTTCAATATAAGATTTTCTCTGTTTTTTTTCACTCAGAATGGCGATTTTTCGAAATGATGATATTCGAAATGTAAATTTCCAAAGGTTGATTTTTCGAAATAGTGATTTTCGAAATCCTGTATGGGAATCCCTAACGCCAATTTCAAAAAATGGGATTTTGCTCTGTGCTGCCCGGATATTCCTATTTTTCAATGCAATATTTTAGTTGATTTCCGACAGAAGATGGATTATTCATCGGGCTTTTCGAAAGGCGGTCGGGAAAGGCTTACATAAGGGCGCCCTAGCTACTGATAAGTCGCATACCGGGTCTGGCATCCTAAACCCAGAACCTGTTGAAGCGTCGTTTGTTGATAGCGCCCAACAATTTACTTTACTGACTTTTTAATGATGTAACCTTTTTTGGAAACACTTGTACAAGTAATGACGATTAACCCGAAACCCAGTCAAATGAGCGAACTTTTCTCGCTGTTCTATAGTTTCGAACATCTTGAAGAGCTTGCGCAAAGAATTGCGCAACGCATTGTGGGCGACGAATCCTTTTCAGGTATAAGTCTACCAACAGCTCATTTCAGAAGACAGCTGCATATTAGTCCCCGTCGATTCGAAAAAGACATGAACTCCGATCCACCTTCATACGATCCCCCGGACTTTCCCCGGGACGCAAGGGCAATTCGCCAGGATCACGTTGGGATCTTCATTGACCCTGAAAGGTAAGTCCTACCACCAAAAAATAACTAATATTTTCCGTTATTTCCAGTTTCTACGCTATTTAAAATTTTGAAACTAAAAACGTCGGGTTGTGATAATGACAAAATTTTACTGTTATTGGGCTGGCATCAACCAGCCTTCGGGATAGGGTACCTATGCAAAAAATTAAGAATTTTGGCATTATGAAATTTGGACAATGTGAATTTCGAAATTATAACATTTCGTCATTATGTTAGCAAATCAAAAAACAGGCCTTTCGTTGCAGACTTGGCGTGCGGAAGGTCCATCGATTCCGAAAAACTGCGCCCTCCGTGGATGCAGGAGGACGTTGCTTTCGACGCGAGATGCTTATCCATGGGATCCTCGAATTTTTCCCGAACCTTCACATAGTGTCGATTGTGTCCGATTCTTTACAAATCGACGAGCGCCCTGGCGGCTGGGTTCTTGGCTCTATGAGCTTTCCCTATATGCAGTACACCATGGATGAAGGTGAGGAGTAGCTTTTAGCTGTAAATTAAAAGTTACTACTGACGGTAGTTTAGAATAGGGGAAGGGGGTTTAGGTGAAATAAACTATCAAGAATTTTACTTAACGGCTTCGGGTGAAGGTTCGAGTTAGCAAAGCGTTCAACGCTTACAGTGAGCACGAATATTGCCATTTTTAGTTCGTGATGACAAGAGTATTCTCTACTCGGAGGCCGATGTGGTAACCGCTGCGCGACACATTCTTACTGGATTGGCACACCTGCACGAGTTGCGCATTATTCATTGCGATATAAAACCTGCAAAGTTGGCTCTATTACAAAACAAAAATGAGGGCTTTCAGCATTTTTTTGGATGGCGGAGGCATCGTTAAGATCGGTGATTTCAACGTCTCGGTGGCCCAAGGGTGGGTACACGATAACGACGTGCTCGGCACGCGATTGTACGTGGATCCGCATGCTCTGGCCGAAGGCAAGGTATAATTTTAATTTCATTTTTGCGGAATTTTTAGTACTCATTTGAACGTAGCCATTGAAGCTTTTTTTAAACCCAGTCCCGTAAGAAGCATGACCTAGGTTTACTTTCAGGTGGACTTCGCGGGAGACCTTTGGGGTTTTGCGCTTACTGTATTGGGGCTGATAACGAGGAGGTGGGTACAAATTTTCATTTACTGATCAATAATTTGGGGGACCGGCCGGTTTCTATAGCACTGCTTATTTATAGGCAATTTCGCTTCGAGATGGGCACAATTGAGCGACTGAAGGCTTACCGACGCGGTGTATGGAAGATCCCCGCACTCTGGGGGCAGAGCTTCCTCATCGACTTCCTTCGCATGTAAGCGGATGTTTATTCTACGGTATTATAGCTGTACAGCGGTAAAATTTAGTATACTTTCTCATTAGTCTAGCTTACAACTAGTTTCCGCGAAAAGTCTCCGTTTAGGTGTTCTGCGACTCCAACTTTACGCATGAATTCAAAGGAGATGCTCGAGCTATTGATTCGGGAGACAATCATGGTACTGGGTCATCGGAACCTTACCTTCTATTTTTTAGGATCCGAGCCTCTTCAAGCCCGCGTTTCAAATCGACATCATCGCAACCGACGAGCTCCAGCTTCCGATCGGACTTGATTGCATCGAAATTCGCGATTCGGACACGTACAGCGTCTTTGTAGGTGCGAACGAAAACGCATACAATGATGCTGTCGAATGCCAACTTCGAACGGACGCATTTACGGGGGAGGTGGGAGAGGCTGACTGGCTCAACTTGGGCTCCGAAAATTGTTCTGCCGGCGGTCACGATCCGGCACCATGTTCGACCGATCTGAGCGATGGTTTTGACCGTGAATCTCGGCGGGCCCTAGCGACAGATACGCAAGATCACAATGTCGCTAACAAAGAGGAAGCCATTACAGACAGGTCCGTGAAGTCTAGTTGTCGTACTGACGCCTCTAGCAAGGTGTCTGATGCTCGTTTACCCCTTTTCGGTGACGCAATTTTCCCGACGACGTCTCGAGCGCTACCAAAAGAATCCAGCGTGGAAAGCAATGTTTCAGAACCAATTGGAAAGCCAACAGATGCGTTGGCAAACACCACTCAGAGTACGACAGAATTCCCCGTAGAGTTTTTGCGTTGGCTCTTCGGGCGATTAAACATCTTTATCCAGGAGGTGGAAAATTGCTCCCGCGACCTGCACGCGCCGAAGAAAAGTGTCGCCGACACGCTATTCGCTTTGGTCGAAAATTCCGACCGCTACTCGAATTTCGGAGAAATCCTTGTGGAATGGATGGAGGATTCATTGAAAGTCGCATACGAATTAAAAGGGGAACCTTACGTGGGCTCGGAAGGGCAGCAGTACTTTGAGTCTGCCAAAGAAATCTTTTCGCTATTTCGACTGGGACCAGGAAATTCCACGCTGGACAGCATGCAGTTGAATCCCATGGCCAGAGGATTGAAGGAATCGGAAAAACGGACTCTTTCTTCGAGCGAGCAGGGCAACTGGTCGAATGACGAAACAGACCTTAGTGACGCCGAAAAAGGCGTGCAACATGCGAGCCAAATGAATAATGCTCCTGATGGAATCTTTGGGCCGGTGATGAGCTTTATAAACTCGCGGGTGCACTCGTTGAAAACCCCTGCGAACGATCCCGGGCGGTTAGAGTACGCCAAACAGGTTTTCGATCTTATGACCTCAAGACTGGAGCACGCATTTCCTCTGGGAGAACAAGACGCAATACCGAATAGCGTAGGGAATGTTTTACGCCAATTAACTGCAGGATCACCACCCAAGAAGCAAATAGGTAATATGGATGACATGTTCTCGGTCTTGGATGCACTCGTCGGCCAGATAGCGAACAATTGTGAAGCGCGGAAATCTAGCTTCTCCGAATCGGAGCAGCCCAGTACGTTGACGCTTGTGAGGACACAACAGGAGACAACCGCTAATGGAGGACAAGAATTCAACACGCCGTATGCACAACCGAAGGGCACCTTAGACGAATCATTGGTGCGCTTTATCCGAACGCTAGTCATGCTTACCCAGCTGAAACAACCGATGAACGATAAGTCGGCCATGTGCCCGGATGCTAAAACGGTCAATGCTGAAGCCGACATGATCCTTTCCGGTAAACAAAAGCCATCGGATAATGGGATTATCGATCTCTACAACCAGGCCGTAACAAGTTTCAATCGTGAATATCAAACAATCAACGAGCCTCATTCAAAATCTTGGGAAGAACTGGTGACATTCATGGCCAGACGGGCGCACTTCCTGAAAAATTGGCTTGCCAAACTCGGAAAGCCAAAGCTAATCTTCAGCGTGCTTAAATCGTTGGTCACGGAAACAGTGAAAGTGTACTCCTCGGGTGACCTGACGGCAGAAGAAGATGCCGCACTCAAAATGCTACTCAAAGCTTTTGGCAGCATGGAAAAGATATTAAAGCCCGGGAAGGAAATGGGAAACAAGAAGCCGGATGAGCGTACATGGGAGGTCACAATATTCCGGATGGTTAAACAGGCCGTGATATATCAATTTCGTTTGAACAAACTCGGAATTCCGGCGCATCAGGCCGTGAATGCGCAGGATGGGTGCTGCTGTGAGTCATTGATTGATCAGGCGGTCAAGACGGTGGTAGATCTGGCGATCATCTGTGGAGCTGACAAATCATTAGTTTCCGGGATTGGAAAACCAGCGCATTTGTAAACAGCCTGAATATTAACAAATACGCCTTACTAACGAATAAATATATCGGACAAATGGACTTGTAATAAAACCTAAATAATCATAAACCTGGGGTGCACACCACATGGAGGTGAAGGCGGTTCGGCGCGAACACAAAAAAGCCATTCAAGCATGGGTTCATTGAGCATTAAGTATACCCCACACAATCTCGGCTCTTTGGCGCAAAGAGTGTGGTTAGGGCAGTTAGAAGCAGAGCTAGACAGCTTCTCAAAGATACGGGTGGTGCTGCCGCGCTGAAAAAAAAACGTTTCCGGTTGGCACAGTCCTTGGCATCGAAGTAAGTCCTCAAGGTAGCGTGGATGGAAATTGAGTGAGCCCGAGTAGTTACGCCACCACCGATTCTGGGTCAATTTATGGTTGATTTAATATGAACGAATAAATACCAGGGAGAAGTTGGCATTTTATGCCCGCTTTGCCCGCTTTATGCGAATTTAACCTGTTGGTTGGCCGGAAAAAATTTTATGAAGCCAACTATCCCGCCCGCTGCTGCTTACCAGGGAAGCCACGCAACGAGGCACCGAACTTCGTAACGCTAAACAAAAAAAAATATTTTTTTTAGTTCGATTGCAAGGGCACGGTTATGTATGGCCTGGTTGTCGGTAAGGTATCCGCCAAATTCCCATAAACCTTATGTTTTATAGCTCATTCATAAGCGCATTTTATGCTGAAGAAGATGCACTATTTAACTTTTTCTATTCTAAATTTTCTAACTTTTCTAACTTTCTAAATGTTGTTTCTCGAATCGTACAAGCCCGTAACTTTTTTTTTGCGCATTTTGCGGGCTTTGAAGCCGCATAACCTTTTCCCCTGTCGGCCTCCCCTTGTTTTGTTTTGGTACATATTCGTAATCGACTCCTCGAAGCACGTCGATTGACGCATCTAACACGATAAAATTCGCTGCCGAGTTGGAAGGCTTCCCCAGGAAATCGTCAAAATCGGAAACTTCCGCGGTCCGCTAGAGGGGTGCGGATTTTTTGGGATACCCTGTAGCCTTTGCCCTCAAATAAGACTTATTGCTTTCGGTCTTGACATACAATTTCTAGGCGGCCTGAAAATGTAGTTTTCTGTATCCGTTTATACATCCAATCGTGTTTACCTATTTATGTATCCAACCTATCATTATTTGCTTCTTGTCTTGAAATATATTTTATATTGCAATGCAGAATAAAGCTGCTTGGGCTAAAAGCGTTTGAAATTTTTTCAAACACAAAAAATCAGGATAAAATATTAACACCAAATTCGTCCCATTTCGAAAAATTACTTTCTTGTGCAGAACAGACATAAGCATGGATTGTCCCAGAAATTGCAATAAAAAAAATCGGAGCGAGGCCGGACGGCCCAACGCGAAACTTTTCGGTATGCTATTTCGGTAAATTTTATTGCGATCCCAATTTTCGATAGTAAAGAAGTAGGTATCCAGATCGCTGCAGGATGTGAATTAGCTCGTCTCAAGAGAACTGCGTATGGGAGTGCTGACACGAAGAGCAGGTGCCTGACACGTGGACCGCCGAAGACTAGAAGCGATTTGGCGACCGAGTCGATCGATTCCACGTTGCTCAACAGCCGTAGCTTCTTATAAATTGGGGTTGGCGCCCGTTCGTTAGATAACATACGTATAAAAATCAAAAACCGATTGATTTTGGGTAAACAGCTTTCCAGATTGGACACGATGCCAGCAGCAGTCCCTGTTGCACTATAGCTTTTGGTTTTTCAGCGTCACGAAAAGGCGGTAGTAACAACTGATAAACAGATTTTCATAGCTGGGCTACTCAACGTGGCTGTAAGACTTGCTTGATGGCGATTTGACATGGATGATGACGCAACGTTGAAGGCCGCTGAGGCAGCTGACTCGACGAAGCCACCCTGCTACCCGTTCGATGTGCCAAGCGACACCAAGACAATCAAACATGCGCACGTTGATGTGCTAATCAATGCCGGCAGGTATGTCTCTTGTGCCCTGCTCAATATCTTAAATTATCCAGTTTCGGCGTACGTAAGGTGTACCCTTTTCGCCCTGGTTGCGATTCGCCTCCGGAGAGACATTTCAACCGTGAATGCCTGGTCAACGAAGCCTTGAAAATATCTGTCTGTGTGCATCTGCTAGTGGCCGATTGGATACGCACCGAAGGAAAGGATGGATGGAACTTTGGGATCCTGCGCTTCCCATATATGCCATATACTTTGGAGGAAAGTTGGTAGCTCATAACTCATAAAATCAATGTAGAAATGCGCTAATGAATTGATTTTAGTCAGAAAAAACCCGAAGCTGTCGTATTCCGATGTTGACGTTGTCGTCGCTGCCATGCATATGATTACTGGGCTCCGCCATTTGCATAGATTGGGAATAATATACGCAGACCCTAAACTCGATAAGTGCTTTGCAAAATTTATGCCAGGAGACTGCATAATTTTAGCACCTTCGTGGACGCTAACGGAATCGTGAAACTTGGCGATTTCGACGTCTCCATGTTTCAAAATAATGTCGGGGAGGAAGTGATGAGGGGTACCAAGAGGTGTTTGGATCCTCGAGTGTTCGCGGAGTACACCGTGAGTCGTTGTGTTTATTTCCGATAGCCGAGAAGCCCTAAAAAATTCTCAAAATTGCAGCCAGACTTTGCATCCGACATTTGGGGCTTGGCTGTGGCTTTTTGGGAACTGGTGACACGCCAGTAAGTGATCGTTCCGGGCTAGTTCTGGAAATATAAAAAATGAGATGGATCCAATTTCAGGCGATTTCTTTGCAATCTGCGTACGGACCAGCTATGTCAGTTTCACAACGCTGGTCAATGGACCTTGCCGCAGCCCATTGGTGAACACTTTATTGTCGGCATCATCAACAGGTATGTTAAAGTAGCATGCAGCGGGCCAACGTGTTACCGACGGTTCGAAACATAGGAAAGCTTCCTTGAGTTATGGATGCGTAGAGTTATCCAGTAAACCCGGCCACGGGTAAACTGATAAGACTGGCTAAACGCAGATACGCGCAAAACACCAGCCCTCTCATGAGGCTACCCGCCCAATATCGATCCGTTTATCGATCGGCTCGCTTCTGGCTTGCATTGCTGGCGGTGCCAAATGGCGAATGTGGTTTCAAGGCCGAAAGGGGGTTGGAACTACGGGATGTCGAATAAAAGGAACCACGCCCCTCTAACTCGACGCAGTAAGTTTGAAGCGTAACGATGGTTATACCATTCGAGAGCCCTTCAAAGGGCGAGTATGAAAGCATTTTCAAAACCATGTTTTCATTTAAACGAGCCATTTTAGAGCACATTTCAAACCTTAAGGAACTAATGGCTACTTCCGGTCATTTTGTTTGGGGAAATTGAGGCAAATTAGCTCGTAGGCGGCCCCCAAAAAGCAGTTAATTGCTACAAAATGGCTTGTAAAATATCGGGGTTAAATAAAAACCTGATTTTGAAGATGGTTACAAACTTGCCGCTTCAAGGGCTTTCGAATGGTATAACTATCATTCCGATGCGATCCTTCTGCGTCGAGTTAGAGGGGTGTTTTTTATTGGGGGACTCTCTACGTTTGTAAAACTTGCTAGGATGACGCTTAAGTTGGGAATTAAGCTGCACTGGCTCCTTTTGCATACTTCTACTTAATTATCATTAGCTTACTATAGGATCTGCTTTAGGATTTCCTAATCCAGCCGGTCAAATCTCAAATATTTCTTCCAGTTGTACGCAACACGTCGAGATTCGCCCGAAAGCCGAGCAACTAGCCACGTGTCTTGGTGAAATTGTCAAGAAGGTAATTTGCGACACCTGGGCCTTGCTTATCTCAAACTAGGAACCGTACTGCTCCCACGTCGGCTTCAAGCCCGTCACCAGTGGCAGTGAGCAGGCGCAAAAACCCCAAGGATTGGAGAACGTCAAAGTACTCGACTGCGAAATTTACGAAGCATTTCGATACAACGGGGATGCCATGCAAAATGGGGTGGTAGATTGTCAAACTGGCTCGGATGCACAATTCCGCCCGCCTAGTCTCGGATCTTTATCGATCGGTGCTCCTAGTTCAAAAAGTGCGTGCAGCCATAGATCGGAGATTTCGATCCGACTGGCGTTGCCTAATGCAGCTGCCATGCAAAATGAGACGGTCGAATGTCAAACTGGCTCGGACGCAGAATTCGACACGCCAAGTATTTACTCTTCATTGAGCGATCCTGCTAGTTCAAAAAGTGCGTGCAGCCATAGATCGGAGATTTCGATCCGACCGGCGTTGCCTAATGCAGCTGCCATGCAAGATGAGACGGTCGAATGTCAAACTGGCTCGGACGCACAATTCCGCCCGCCCAGTGCCGGTGCTGTATCGATCGATGCTGCTAGTTCAAAAGTTGTATGCAACCACACATCGGAGATTTCCATTCCACCGGCCGAGCCGAAAACAACGGTAAAGCTCAACGGGTGGCAAATAACAAAAAGGGTTTGGTACAGGATGCGGCATGGCACCAGAATTGCTCCCGATTTGGAGAGCCAGCCACTGATCACAAGGCTAAATAAGACGCAAGGAAAGAGATGGAATAGCAGAATCAAAAGCGGTAAGGCAAAAGTGATAAAGCGAGTTAAAGCGGTACTATATACGGATTGGTTCAACAAAAGCGCTACACACAATCCTGCTAAGGGAATCAGCGAGGCATCTACGGTGGCCACATGCACACCACTGCTTTCGTCGATCTCAGCGGCCTCGAGGGCTATCTCATTTAAAAGCGATCCCACAGGGCTTTCGGCAATGAAGGAAGCGCGGGATCGGCAGGTAAATAATTGGCCAGAAGAGATGGGTGCAACGAGTACCCCGGTGCAGGGGGTGGGAAGTGCAACCGCGACGACGTCCCTGGCGTCAACGCTGAAAGCGACGGCCGAACTACCTAGCGAACCTATCGACCTTGCGGTGGGTGGCAAACCTCGTGATGACGACAATCCGGAATTTTATCCTGAAGAACCTGACGAAACCCTGTTGCCAAAATCGGAAGAGCCAAATCGCCCGCTTCCTAAAGTGGGTTTTCAGAGCGAAGTGTCGTTACAGGAAAAAACAGCCCTTGAAAATCAACAACCGGAGTTGACCGGGAAAGAGGCGGCCGATGGCATCAATGTTGGAAAAGGGACTATTGTCGGGACTCTCAAGAAGCCCACGGAGACCAACAACGAACTTGAGCAGCATGAACTGTTCACGCAGCATACACCGGTAGAACCTGAAGTTGGGACTCCCAATGAAGATGATGACGGTTGGCCCAGGGAAGGGCTCCTTCCAAATACGATGTCTCCTCATGCCACGGAAGCGGCGGGCCTGAGCGGTTTTCATAAGGTTGTTCCGCAACGAAACGTAGATACAGCGGTGGCGGAACCTAGAAAATATTTTGTTGCACACGAAAGAACAGAAAGGGAAATAACACCCTTGGTTTTCTCCGTTGCAAATCCTGTGGGCGATAAAGATATCGCTGAAGTTGATGAACACCACATTTTAGGGGCTGCTAGTACAAATAGCCCCAAACACAGCGAAAATTCTGATCAGGCCTTTCTGCCGAATTTGGCACCGAAGTTCGAACTGATCGATGATGAGGAGGATGCCGTTGGCCAGTCGCTGGTTCATCCCGAATTCGAAGCGGAAACCTGCCCTTTCTGTGGCGAAAAATCGCTGATACCGGATACTGGATCAGATATCACTACACTCAGCGACCACGACGAAGGCATTGAGCTTATCAAGGAAGAGGAAAACTGCCTCCTTTGCCTCCAGACGCGGGTGCGGTCCGACTCGGCAGGCGCTGATGCGATTCGAGTTCCGGCCGAAGATGCAAGGCTAGGGCATGACCATTTTGACCTGATTCGCTTTGATGATTTGCAAGAAGTAGGAAACACTTCGATGCCCTTTGAATGGAGGTCAAGTTCAAGCACCGCTTTACCTGAGACAGCTACGATGGGACCATCGCAGGCGGTGGTGCCCGATAATCTAGCGTTTGCACCAAGTCACCATCGATCCGCTTCCGCTGGTGCCTTGGGCGTCCATGAAGAAGGAACACCTTTGGAACGGATATGGAGCTCGTTAATTCACAAAAGAAGGCTCGATCCGGAAATTCAAAATTGACAAATCTTATGAGACTAGACGGCGCCACATTATCTTGTCGAGTTTTTTGTTTCATTGGGAAGCAACCTTTGATGCCTTTCTGCGAAGGTTGGCATTTATTTTGGTGGCATTTGCATCCGTTGCTTGATCAGCTTCTCCCGATATAACTAACTACCATCTTTGTTGTTTCTATGTCTCCTAGTGCAGAATAAAGCCTTGCTACGCAATGAATTATTATGTGAAATTAATAAAGTCGTTTCTGGTGTCGTTTTCAACAAATGTTCAGCACGATATACGCTTGCAAATTTAGCAACCGCCTAATTTGATTACATTGCGGCATAGAGTATTTTCCAGTTTTTCTAGCTATTCTAAAGGTCTCCAGGTTCCCTATCGGGTTGCGTCTAATTCGCGCCAAGTCACTCACAAAAAGCCAAACAGAAACGCTTATTCCGGGCCCCGGGGTGTACAGAGGCCTCCGACGTTCAGGGCTCCGATTTTCGGGCCGTCACTGAATTTTTGGCATTTCGTAGCCCCTTTAATGGAGGACCATCAAAGCCACGGGGGCTGGAGCACCTAACAATTGAAGAATGCAAAATCTACACCAATTTCCGAAATAAGGGCCCAGTTTTGGAGAACCGGGCCGTGCAAGGAGAGCTCGAAGAAGACGCGCTTGAGCATCCTCTGCGCTATGGATTGCCTTTCTCCGAGCCAAGCTCACAATCAGCCGGCGGATCGGCTGACGGGTTGCAGCGCAGTCCATGTGCTAGCGCGTTAAACCTCGCGGCAAGGGTGTAGGCTAGCCTGCCGGAGGGGGTAGATGCCGCCTTTGCGCGCGAATATCTAAGCTCGCCGCCTGGAACCGTCAGGATATGTGCTGAATTTCTGGATGGTGTTTCTGAACGGCCAAAGAGGGAGCGAATGGCGCCAAGTAAAAGTGATGCGAACCTCCGCCCAGGAGCAGAAGCAGACACTTCAGGGCCCGGCGTTTCAGCTATCCAGACCAACCGACCAAAAGGGCCTCAGAAACAATCTAGTAGCCGGCCCGCCCAGCCGGAAGCACGTAACAACCTTAATTATAAAATCAAAGTGGTTCAGCCAAGGTCAAAAGCCGACCACCGCTCTTCGACATCTACCAACAACAGCAGGAGCACCCTAGAAAACTGCCGGGAAAGACTGCTTGCCGAGGAAGTTAGAGATCAGCTTTTCCACGCGATGGGAAGGTTATTCGTTCCTTTCGAAGCATTGTGGTCCGTTTCGAAGGGAGCGATGGAAAGTTACGCGAAAAAAGCAATTGTTGGAAGCTACAAGCATCACTTCAAACATGCGATTGTGCTGCGCGCATGAGAACGCCGTCCGAACCGATACGCGCATTGTGGTGTCCCTATAATAAATCGTTGCGAGATTTTATTCAATGCATTCAGGTTCAAATACAGCGAAAACCGAAAAAGACCAAATACAAGTAGGACACCATTTTTTGGATGAGCCTTCCTAGGAGGCTAGAATTTTTGACACGGAGCACGATTAAATTGTTGTTAAATTAAGCATAGTACTTGCAAGAGACAACGGCCGTGAAATTCAGGATTAAATGACGGTAGAAGCGACTGTTCTTGGGTTTAGCGGGTGGGAAGCGCCGAGTATCGCCCGAATCTCGGGGCTACCTGAAATGAGCTTTGACCATCGGACAGACGGTAAATCAAATCCTACTGACCCCTATTGTCGGTGTTCCATTAGTATGAGAAATTTACTAAAATAAAATAATATCTTCTAAAAAAATGAGGTTCAAACGCCCAAAAATTTCAGTTGGACATGAAGCCTGAAACCAAATTCACGAACCGGCGACCGTATCAGGTCAGCGAGCCGTCTGGCTTGCTATCAGCGAATACGCACCCCTTGATACGCAGGTGTTTTCTTTCGCCAGCAATCAACTCTACACAAGCTTCAGCTGAAAGTTAAAGGCTTCCGAGATTGAGGTGCTGATGCCACGGGACGATGGTGACAGAAGACAACTCACCACCGTATTATCCGCATGATTTCCCGCGAGGGGTAGAGCCGAAACTTCGCGCTCACGCCAAAATCTACATCCATGGCGGTATGTATGTTGTCATCGATGTATGTTGCCTTAATAGGAATTTTACTATGATTTTGCTTCAGGTTTGACGTGCGAAAAGTGTACCACCATCAAAAATCATCGATCCATGTCAGCCGCGGCAGACAGGCTCTTTTGCGCGAGCTAATGATCCACGGCATATTGAATCACTTTGCTTGTGCTCATCTCTTGATGATGAGCGGAACGAGAACCGATGAACATGATGACTGGGTTTTCACTACCTTGAGCTTCCCTTATATGCCGCATTCTTTGGAAGACGGTGAGTCCAATGAGAGCGATCGAGAGAGGGAGAGGGAGAGAGGGAGAGAGAGGGAGGGAGAGAGAAAGCGAGAGAGATCCGGAGATAGGGACTGGTGTCAAACAACGGAACGGAACGGAACTCCTCGACTTTCATCGGCGTGGTGAATGGAAGATACCACCTCTCGAAGGAAACGATTTCATCGTCGATTTGATCCAGGCGTAGGTTTATTACCTATCAATTTCGCTAAAACCAAAGCTTCGGAAATTTTCACATAGTATGAATTTTTAGCTGCTCGGCAAAGCCAAGGTTCCGTAGGACCTCTGCCCAACTGCTAGAGCTAATTAACCTGGAAGCAAAACAGATATAAGCTTAATTACAAGAAAGTCATTTTCATCCTAGAATCCACAACTTTTCAAGACAAGGTTTGATGTCGTCCGGATCGAAAGCGAGCTACTTCGGCTGCCAGACGGCTTTGAATCTATTGGAATTCACAAGACGAGCATCTTTGCTTACTTCGAGGATAACGGCCCAAATGCCCGCAACCAAGCCGTCCAATGCAAGTCTGAATCGAACGCTTCCATGAACCCCGCAGTGCCTTCGATTGCATCCGAGTCGGAACATGGCTCAGCGGACTCTCATGCTGCCATACTTAATTCGCGCGGCTCGACCTTGCTAACCATACTGGCGGACCGGATTTTGAAGGTAAAGGAACATCATCGTCTGTCAGTTTCCACCCCCGACTGCAGCCAGGAAAGCTCATTTGCGTCGCTAATGGACCCTCCAAACATGGAAACAAACGGTCTGTCCCAGGCAACTCGCCAAACTACCGAAGAACAAGTTTTTTTACACAGAGAACCCGAAAAACGATGGTGATAGGTCTGAAGCGAAGAAAAGGCCGCTCAACGGCTCACTGCATGAGTGCCGAAAGGTGTTCGTCACGTCACCAGAAGTGGTCCCCAGCGAGGAACTTAACAATACATTTGAAGAAGTAGGACCACCACAGTATACGTCGTTGCCATTCGTCGTCGATGAGGGCGATATGTTGATTGATGGTTGTTGTGTCCTTGAATTGTGTGAAGTGCTTGATGGAATTGCCGTTGACGTATCGAATAAACAATCAATGTTTATTCGACAAGCAGCAGACGAGGATAAAAATAGGAGTGATAAAATGGGCGATTTCCCCGGGGAGAGCGGGGGCCTTACGACACGAAATGGGGGGGCGCCGTGGCGGGACCACAGGCTACGATCACAAGGGCACGCAATAGGGGGTAGGCTACTAGAGTCTAGCCTTTCGCTCCACAACACCTCCCTCCTTTTAGGGAAGATTGAAAGTCGGCACATGACCAGACTGGAGGTGTGTGAGGAATGAAAAAACCGAATGTGGGTACAGCATAAAAACATCGTGAAAAGATTACACAGAATTTACATAGCAACGCGAAAAGAAAAATGCTTCTTTCGATCGTTTAGCTTAATTCTTGCGTAGACTGAACACGGGCACCATCACATCGGGGCACGCATCTTGCGCTGGGGCTCGGGCAACTTGTCGGCATTCGGCAACGGCAGCGGCGGCGATCCCTCCTTTTCTTCCTCGAAAGATCCTTGACACATCGGCGACTTGTCGGGCTTGCGGAGCTGATTGATGTAGCGCGTCCGTAGCAGTCCATTTTCCAACTTGACAGTGCAGAGGAATTTGGAGTCCTTGTGTAGAATTCTTGCGGGCATCCAGGTAGATTTGTCCCTGCGCCATTCCTTAGCGTAAACGTGTTCACCTGGTGAGAAACAACGTTTTCTTGCTGGGCGGCGTCGGTGGGCAGTCCTCACGACCAGTGCGGCGGGGCTTGGGGCACGCAGCGAGCGCATTGGCGGCTTCATTTGTAGCTTGCGTCCCATGAATTCAACTCGGGTATTCATTCGACGGTTCGGGCTTGAGCATTGCACGGAATGCATCCATTGCATCCGTATTCTTCAGCCAGTCGAGGCCGAGAAGTGTGTGGCCATCGATGACGTGTCCAACACCGATCATCTCCTTCTTGTCGATGACGTACTTGCTCTCGAATGTCCCATGAACCTTGATGTCCCGTCCATTTGCGGCCTTCATCTTGAGTGACGTTGGCTTGAGCGCGGGCTTGCCGATCTTGATCCAGTCCTTCTTGTCGAGGAGGGTCACGTCGGCGCCCGTGTCAACACGCATCTTCAGCGGATGCCCGTCGATCGTCACATCATGGTATAAACGATCGATGTCGTGGTCCGAAAAATTTGAACCTACAAAAACGACATTTTCTTCCGCGGGCGGTTGAACTTGGACTGGGCATTCATTGTCCCAGTGTGCACCTTCACAATGTCGACATGGCCTGGTACGCTTCTTGCGGCGGCTCATCGTAGATTGCGCGGTAGTCGGGCTTTTTGGCATTTGGGGCGGCCTTGTTGAAACGGCATGCACCTCCATTGGCAACTTGGTGTCCAGGTTGGCGTCCTTCTTTCTTGATACGAAGTGGCGAATGTGCGCGAAAACTTCGTCCAGCGTAGAGTCCGGCTTTTCCTCCATTTTGCGAAGGATCTGGCTTCGTGTCACTTCGTGTTCAGCACCGGGCAGCGAGAGCAGCAGAGAAAGGGCCTTCTGTTCGTGCTCCTTGATCTCGCGCATCTTCGCCTTCTCGTATGCGAACTTCAGTTGGTCCACGTGCTTGGCCAGCTCTTCCACGTCACCGCCCTGGAATTTCAATTTAGAAAATTCATAGCGAAGGGCAAAAAGTGACTTGGATGGCACGAAGATCCTCAGCAAAGTGTCCACGATCTCGGCGTATTTCAGCTCGGCCGCGACCTTCGGCAGGATAAACTTCGTGAATCGCTCGTAGGCGGTGTCCTCCAATTTCTCGATCAGCATCCAGCAGCGGTCTTCTTCGGAAAACTCGGCACCGTCCTTCACGAAAACGTCGCCATACCGGGCATACCATAGCTCGAACGTTGAGCGGTCCTCGTCAAAGCAAAATTTCGGCACTCGGGCCAGAATGGAGTCCCTCAGCGTTTGAAGACGAACCTTTTTTGCGGCGTCTTCATCGGCGGGCTCTTGCTTGACTCGACTCATCAACGCGGCCATGTGTTCGGTGATGAGCTTCATTTGCAGTTCGTGGGCCTGTTTGTCTTGCTCACGCTGCTCCCGGTGGCGCTCCTCATCTTGGGCACGCTGCTCACGATGCCGTTCTTCCATTGAGGACAGAACGTTTTGCAGAACTTATTCCATTTCGGCTTCTTCTTCCTTCAGTTTCGTGGACTTCGACCTTGTGAATGGGGCCAGCTTCTTGTAGTTGTCCCTTCTTGCGTAAGTGTCGAATCACCTGCTCGCCAATTGTTGTGTCCTTGAATTGTGTGAAGTGCTTGATGGAATTGCCGTTGACGTATCGAATAAACAATCAATGTTTATTCGACAAGCAGCAGACGAGGATAAAAATAGGAGTGATAAAATGGGCGATTTCCCGGGGAGAGCGGGGGCCTTACGACACGAAATGGGGGGCGCCGTGGCGGGACCACAGGCTACGATCACAAGGGCACGCAATAGGGGGTAGGCTACTAGAGTCTAGCCTTTCGCTCCACAACAATGGTATTGAGGCTTGGCCGGATGCTCTGACTTCTGAACCAGCAGAAGCCACAACGAGAAGCCGCACAGTTGGAGAAATCGAAGAAAGAATGACTCCTACAGCTAGGAGCCGTTTGGTCAGACAGCTGCTGAATTACTTGCAAGGCCCGAGGAAGCTACAATCGGCGGTTTCCGGCGGAAGCATTTTCATTTCCGGACTAGTAGATAATGCATCGCATCGACAACCAGGCGCGCAAAACTGGGAACCGCTAATCCGGGATTCCGCGCTTTCCCGGATCCGAGTGGATGGCTTCGTGAAGCGGAGGCATGAAAACAAAGGTCAACATGCAGCTATCCGAAAAACGGTTTCGCGCCGCACAACAGACCGGCAGAGGCTTCCAGGATATCAATGAAAGCTTTCTTGGAACAGAGGAACAAAGTCGTCAAGCAGGAGAGACTTTCGAAAACGTCCGAATTGGAGACTGATCGAAGGGGCAAAGCTACCGAGGTCGAGACCCCTCAAGGTAAAGAAGAATTTTGGTACTTCACGCAGAGCCGCGGCTAATGATGTCTTTATCCTGTACGTCCACGTCTTCTTCATGCACTTACTTCCTCTCCGTCTAAATTTTCACCTTTGTACCGGTTTTTACTTACGGATATTCCTCTTGTTACGACTGTGCATTACGCATTTATTTTTTTATCGTCGTTATGAGCCGAATAAATCTCTGTTTTAGGCTATCATAAATTGTCAACAGCCTTGCTATGGCTTTTGGAAGATAGAACAGTACGGAATTTTCAAAAACCGAATTTTTGTACCAGTGAAAAAATCAACGGATGCGAAATCCTATTTTCGCATCTTTATTTGTGAATTTATGCTCAAAATTATGTAATTAAAGCAGCGATAAACAGAGCAACAAATTCAATACAGGAAAATGTAGTTTTTAATACGAGCCATCACCGACGGGATTGGAATTTGGGGGGAGAGGGTGTAAATTTTGGGGCGTTTAATAAATATAGCGTCAAAACATGGAGGCGGACAATTGGCGATCAAGGAAAGTGGCAAGGCACGCGTTACTGTGTAATAAATCTTGGCGGGGAATTAATAGAGGGAAACGAACGTTATTTTTGACGGCAGTATCTCTGAGCCTACCCACGGGTCAACAACCTTTGTATAGAATTAGATAAATCTCAAGATAGTGGCGGTGAAAGCCAAGAAAATGGTGGAAATGGCGGCTGAGGCGACTTTAGGTTCTTCTTGGGCTTCTGGGGTATCGAAGGCCGGGTCTTCTTCGTCTTGAGCGGCAGCCTGCAATCAGATATGGGCTTTGGTTAGCAAGTTTTAAGTTAAAATTGTCTAAAAACGGACCGCAGACGGCTGTAAAAATCGAAATAGCTTACAGTCGTCTGGGTCAAGCCATTGTCCAAATCGTGCATGTCACTTGCGGCAGCCTCAGGCTTCTCTTCCGGAATCCGGTCAGGAGCTCCGGGCTTACTTCGAGGACCCTCCGTTGGCTCCTAAAAATCAAATTTTCTTAAAGACTTCTCGACAGCGTTTGAACATTATTTTTCCATTTTTAAAATATGGTAGTCTCTCCCAGTTCCCAGTCCGTGTTAAATCAAGCAAACCAAGCCACCGAAGTTAGTAAACCAAGTCAAACAGACACTAAAAGCAGCACACATACTTCAGCCGCACACGTTGCCCCGGTCCAGCCGTCGTTGCACACACATCGCCCACATTCACACTTGCCGTGGTCGGAGCAGAGACGCTGAAGAGAGGACTTGAGAGAGAGAGCAAGCCAGAGATAGAGAAAGAGAAAGCGTGAACTTCTAATGGCTATCTTAAGACAGAAAAGACAGATAAGAGATACTGAATATGGAAAGCGAGAGAAAGAGAAGAGAAAGGGAGAGAGAGAGGGATGGACAAGGAAAGATAGACAGAGAGAATCAGATCATCGCTTACAGTCCCCTCGATACAAGTGACGGTCTGAGTGGTGCAGCTGCAGTCCTCCCTCGTCCATCCCTCCTCACATTGACAGACACCGCATTGGCACACGCCATGCCCGAAGCACGTCTGCAGAAAAGCCACGTCACAAAATTAGTAAGAAAGCTGGCACACTCACACTTTCACGTAGGTCGGATTTGGTCATGTCCCCAAAAGAAATTTTTTTAATATTCACCCAAAAAACGCGAATATTCCGTCAGTATTACGAACCTGATTCGTCGGACCTCCCTTCGGGCACACGCCATTCTCGCACGAGCAGAATTTGCCAGCCGTCTGAAAACGAATTTCGTAAAGTTTTAGCTGCATTAACTAACCGTCGGATTTTCGCAAACACATTGTCCGCATTTGCATTCGCCATGTCCGCCACAGACCGGTGCGCCGGGGTATCTAAAAATCAGTGTTAATATTTTTACGGACTGGAAAGGTATCTAAAAATAGAGCATTTATATTTTTGGTTCTCGAAAAACTTCTTGAAATTCGAAAAAAATAAGAAGACGCACTCTCGGCACTTGTCGGTCAGCTCGGCATCCGAATCGACGTTGTAGAGCGAGAGTGGGCACTAAAAATATTTCTTGTCCTTAAGTTATACGTTCAAACGCTTGATTTAGATTTTTATAAAGCACAGAAATCCAGCTTATAAGACGTTTTCAAGGGGATGATGAGTTCGAAACCCACATCACAATTGTGTCCCCCCGCGGCCCTCTTGGCACTCGCACTTGCCGCATATGAGGTTGCCGTGGCTGTAGCACAGCGGGGAGTTCTTTTCCTATAAAAAAAGTTTTATTATTTTTCCGTTAACCATTAAAGTGATGGTTCAAATTCAACAAGAACTTACAATCTGGTTAAACCGCTCGCACTCGCAGCCGCAGAGTGGGCTCACGTAGAGAGCTCCAATGGATCGAGCGCCGTACGCTCCAACAGTGATCGGGATCGAGCCGGTCGAGCTTGAGCAAGCCGTCAGTTTTACCTTAAAAGTAATTTGCATATTAAAATTCTATATGAAAGTTGATTATTGAGTATTCAAAATAAAAAAGAATTTCGTGGTAATATTAAAAAGCTTACCTTAGCGATAACGGAAAGTTCAGTTCCATCCGGCACCTTCTCGCACTTCTTCGCGCTCACTTTCTTGCTGTAATTAAGTATAATTTGTAGATAAAAGTATTATACCCATGACAATCAATTACAAAATCGACTTGGACGCCGGTCCCGGAAAAGTTGGAGGTCATAATTTGGAAGTCCTTGATCTGGGCACCGCCCGACGTCTCCTTGTGCAGGAATTTGAAGGGAACGTCCATTGACTCGCCTGAAAAGTGATAGGTACTGGCTTTAACGTCTTGAAACTAAAAACCCATTTAGGTTTTATGATAATACATACCTTCCTTAATCTTCACTTCAACTTGTTGGGGGTACACTTGGACTGGCGAGTTCGATCGAGGATCGATGGACCGCAGGGCGATTGCCTAACACTGGGTATTAATTTTTACTTAATATATATGATCAAGACAATTCACTGCATAAAATTTGTTTTACAGGTTATAAGGTGTCAAAATTATCTTTTTGTTGCACTTTCTCGGCTTCAGGAGTTTCTCGGCATCTTTCTAGCGCCCTTTTTACTTGAATTTTGGTCTCAGTTCCGGTCAATTCAGAAGGTTATCACATCCGATCAGTTTTATTTCAAGTATTAATGCTAGATACAGAAGAACGTGGAAATACTGCTGAGCCTGGCCACTTTCCAAAACTTCGAAATCTGATAAACCCAAAGAGCGAATGAAGGTGTAAAAGCGCTGAGGTATCGTCAAGATTTTGGTAGCTTTTAATCATCTTTACTATTAGATTTTGATCACCGAATAAGAGCATAAATTATCTGATGAATAACTCGGTTTTTCTACAACATACCCTGGGATCAACCTTCATCTCCGTAACCGGTGAGTATACATATTGCTGATGGCAGACATCCGGCGTCAATTTCGACTTCAGTTGGCATCTTGATGAGAGTTTCGAATGCTATAAAATGGCTTGTAAATCAATCTTTGTGTTTTCTTTCCATGCATTTGCAAAGCTCATCCCTGCCGCGATACCCGGGTAAGTTGGTGATTTTTCGAGCCCCGGGGAAAAATGGCAACACATGGGCGACAGGGCTAGACGCCCTTGGGGCCTAAAAAGTGGAACCTATGGGGGCCATTTCCCGTTTTTATGGGTGACAGAGGTGTGTGGAGGAGGAGGAGGAGAGCAGAGGAATGGGATGGGTTGCAGGGCTGGATTAAGTACTGGGTGAAGGTGATCCGGGTATTTTAATTGAATGGCATACAAAAATTTCTTAATTTGGAAAAATTGTGACGGTAGAACCCCAAAAAATGTACAGGTCTTCCCCCCTCTTACTCATTATCTCACTCCATCTCCCCGCTCTCACTCTCTGTCGCCTCCTCTCTCGCTTCCTCGCTCTCAATCCTTCACGCCTTACAAGGAGACGTTTTTTGGTGTGAATGGAGTTCTGAGTGGAAACCAGGCCTATTTTGTGCAGAATTTTGCGCTGATTCCGAATATGTTTTCCATTTCTGCTAAATAGCTCGACTTCAAAAGTTATAGCAATTTTAGATCATTTTAGCCCAAATTTTCCCCTCTTTAAGGACCATTATATTGCTTTTCCCGGCTGTTTTTCCAAAAATAAATATCGTCACCGTATTCAGAAAAATTTTCTCTATCAAATGAGCTATTTAACTCAAAATTGTTGAAAATCGAAAAAATCGACGATATGGGCTGCGAGTTTTGTATGGGAAATGGTGAAAAACAGCCTATTTCTCACCCCTGTAAGCCATCGTCGATCGGCAGTAGCGCACTAATCAAATATACGATTCGAATCAGAAAAAAATTCTCTACACGATAGGCTACTTAAACAAAATTTAAACATTATAAGAAAAAAAGTAGCACAGCATAGCATATGGCTACTCTGGGCCTAAAAATTGTCTTAAAATAGCTGTAACTTTTTAAATCGAGCTATTTAGCAAAATTGGAAAACAGCATCGGAATCAGCGCAAAATTCTGCACAGAATAGGCCTGGTCTCAACTTAAAACTCCATTCACACTAAAAAAACGTCTCCTTGTTAGTAGAACCGTGTTTAAAGGGGCTCCGAAATCTGGTCCACGGCCCCCTGCTGTGATTTCTGGCAAATAGCCAGATGCGACCGCAACGCGACCGCGCCGCATGGTCTTTTGCCCCTGTTTGGACGCGAAAACGCTAGAATTTTAAAATTCTGATGCTATTTTTGGAATCTTCACCAAATTTTGATCATTCTAGACTTTTAATTTATGAAAATTGACCAGAGAATCGCCGAGATCGAGAGATTGGGTGCCTTACAAGGCATTACGACAGGTAATCGCCGCGCACTCAAATGTCGTTTTCGCCCCAAAAAGAATTCGGATTTTCGCAAATGTTTTATGTTTTTTCGCAATGAAATCACTTTTGTGGCACTTCTCGGCAGTGTCCCTTGCGTTTTTTGACCAGTAGGTTCAATCCCCGCACGCACGAATTTTGACTTCTGAGCCCCTTTAATTGCTGGCCATACGAACCAAGTAATGGCTCTTAAAGGTACTGGCAAGGCATAGCTATGGATTTTTCAGCTATTTCCCAGGGGTACGCCACATATCGTATCGTATGCGTATTGCGTGCGCGGTCGGATCTATAGAAAACAGTAGCTGACAAAAAACCCTTAAGTATCCCCTTAAAACCGTGCGTTCTTTACGCGCTCCTTTTAAAACACGCAACGCGCAACAACGCAGACCCTTTCAATCTCTAAATCGATGGGAAAGACGATAGACGCGCTGGGTGTCGCTTAACCGGGTAAACTTCCCGGCTTTCCATAGTCATGTACCTATGGCCATGCATTACATGCCCCTTTAGACCCGTTTTCCCTCCTAATTGCCCGACGACACTTGTCCTCCACCACTTTTTTTTCTAGCATTTCTTCGCGTCGTCCGAAAATTAATGATCATAGCAGGTGACCCTTGTAGAACCAAAAGCCACGACACGAACAAGTGGCCACCGATCTCCCGAAAAACCGATGGCCCTTTATTATCACCCTCTAGCACTCGGCATTACACAATGAGGCCCCGCGAACTTTTTTGGCCACTTTTTTCGGCGAGTGCCGTGTCGGGGGGCCCATCAATTTGTGTGTGGGGATGTCGTGAACACACTGAATGCGGTGGGGATGGGAGAACGGCCCGGTCATGACGGTGATTTATTAGCGGGGAGTGGAGCGGTCTGGGTTGACACCCGCTAAGAAAATTGAACTCCGGTTTGGAAAGTTAAATATGCTTTTTAGGTAATTGAAAATGCCAAATAACTCAAAAGTATTTTAGAAATTTTGTGATTTTTAAGGCGGCATCGAATTTTTGGCCTAATTCATCAAATTTCAAAATTGCGAAAATCGTATTAGCGTCGAGCCTCTTTTAAAGGTTTCTTGAGCTATTTCCAGATTCTCGCCGTCTTTCTCTATGTCTGTATCCCACTCTCTCTCCCTCTCTCTCTCGCTCTATCTATCTCTCTCTCTCGCTCTCTCCCTCTCTCTCTCTCTCTCTCTCTCGCTCTCTCTCGATCTCTCTTTCTCTCTCTCGCTCTTTCTCGCTCTCTCTCACGCTCTTTCACCCCTTCACAAAAAGTTCCATTCACATTCACAACCAAAATACCTCATGCCAAACCAAAAAATTGCATATTTTCCGTGGCAATATCGCAAATCATAAACCTTTCCAAAGCGCGGGTCTGGGTCAAAAAACTTAAGGCTTTCAGATGCGTTTCGACCTTTATATTCCCCAGATATTTCCACCTCTCTCGCAAAAGCCACGCCGGCGAGTGGTCAAGGTTCTCAAATGGGATCGGTTAGTTCGTGAACAGCATGGCGAGGGTTAAAAAATTAAAACTAAATTCAACTTACGGGATCTCGGCACCAGCCACAGCTCGGGTGTTGTTTGATGCAGTCACCGCAAGACGCGGATCCGGCTTTACAGAGGGCTTCGATATCTTCGCAGAGGGCTGAAAAATACGATGATCATAATGAATGAATGCCACGTGATTTCACCACTCGATTGTGCGAGTAGTAACATCCCAGGTTAGGTTTCTGCCTTACAGGGAGGGAGGTAAAGCAACATTTCCACAAAAAATTTGCTTGTTCGCCTTTTTTTAATGAACTACCCTGACGACCACTTGCGTATAATTTTTGAGATTTCATTAAGAAACCTAGCTGGTTTGCCCAGACATTTGGTGTTGATTTTTAGGAACACAAATAAAAGCTGAAAGCTATACCTCAAAGTCCTTAAATAAATAATTAAATTGATTTATTCCATACTATTTAGAACTATTAAATAGATATATAAATTAAGCGATTATACAAATTTTATTATTCTCTCACCTAGTGGCGCTAACAGCAACAGCACAGGTAATATCCGGCGAATCATGGTGATTTCTGAAACAATTCCGAATCTGGAATTCTTCATAATTTCAAATACAGAGAAGTAAGTGCTTGGATCAATTAAATGAAATAAGGCAGTCGGAAAACGCCAAACAGAGCAATTAGAGTTTCAAGCCAAAAGCAACGAAAAAGAGAAAAAGAGGAGGGGCCCTTAAAATGAGCGTTGTTTACTTCTGGAACGTACCCTGGCTTTAGCAGGGCAAAATTGACGGCGGTGCTTAGCAAATGGAAGAGAAGAAAAAGAAACAAAAGTGAGTCCCATGAATAAAGACGAAAAATTTTTTTTAGAGTTTTTAGATCGTCATCCACTTAAGTATCTTAAATTATGATTAGAAGACTATTAAAATACTTGCTATTACGTTGCATTTCATCCCATTATAAAAATTCAAAAAATTCTTGGAAAAAAGTCAGCTGCTTCTTGTCTTATAGGTGCTAAGAATATCAGTTAGCGTAGGTGATAATTCGTTTACCACTACCCAAGCCGAGGAGTACCGGTAAGCACTATCCCCGATTCTTTCGGCTTGGAAATCCGATCGGGCTTCGGGGGCTTCAGGGCCCATTTCTTCTCCCCCACCACACCCGCTAACTACCCCGAAAACAAACACCTTTTTGTACGGATTACAACTCGGAACGACGGTCGGTGGCTGAAATGAGGACGGACGGGTTATGCGTTCCGGTTAGGAGGAAGAGGGGATATGGGTCGGATAGAAAGCTTGAACGGTTTGGAACAATGAAATTGGACTCCCGGAATCGGAAATGAAAATCAGAAAAGTTTCAAAAAATGCAAGAGGAAACGATAAGGAGATACGTAAGCTGGAAATACAGGTAAGAAAATACGTCAAAATTCACCGGTATGGGCATATAATTTCTTCGAAAAAAGCTAGCCTAATATTTCGCCGGCTACACTTTACTTTACCCCCTCCCGTCAGAAGCTTTTGGTCATAATTTTTTTATTTTACGTTATTGTAGGTTCAAATTAAAACTTTTAGTATATTTTTTCGACGCTCCATCGAATGGCGTTGCAAAAATGCCGACAAAATAAGCGACAATACCGAAAACTTTGAGACCCTTCGGCTGTGGAGGCAAGGTGGGGGTAAAGTAAAGTTTTACCATTTTGCCTAAAATTCGAGATCTAGCCGACGACAGGGTCGATTCGGCTGTTCAACCCGTTAACTAAACTTCCCAACACCTTTAAAAAAGATGGGTAACAGAAAACAATCTGGTGAAGGTCATCACGATCCCGCTCTAGCTGAAGTTGCCAACGGTCTACACGAATTTTACAAATTACCAATTTGAAATTAATGGGTCTTTGCAAAACATGAAAACTGCATTCTCGTGCCAAAGACGGCTGCATAAGCCGACACCTAGTCGTTGAAAGGATCGATTTGGTTGTTCGGAACATTAATTAGATTTCAATAAAGCTATAAAAAGGCGAAAGGCGACGTATCGATCACCAAAGTCATAAAAATCTGCACGTTTTTGACTTCGGTGGGCCTTTAGCAGAGCCTTGGATTAAATTTTTGGATCAAAGCCAAGTCTATTGCGTAATCAGACGTGGTGAAAGATGCCCCGGATTGTGCAGTTGGTGTGGACAGGGAGATCCGGTGACCTATCTTCCCACCCCTATTTTACACCCCGAGGATGTGGTGGTGTATGTGTGGGGTGCCGAAAAACATTGGCAGGGGTGGGGTGGGTGGTGGCTGCGCGACGCCGGTACCCCCTACCCGGGGCGGGGTGTTCTTTGAAGCGTCGTGGAGTTGGGGAGGGCCAATGGAGAGAGAGAGAGAGAGAGAGAGAGAGAGAGAGCGAGAGAGTGGTGTAATCCATAAAGGCCACATGAGAAGAAGCCCCGATCCGATCGCCAAAGCCGAAATGTTTCCAATAAAACTCGTGTATCGTCGGGTGAGGACGGGCGACAACAAAAGACGCCCCTTGGAAACAGGAGGGAATGATCAGGGGAGTGCAACTGGGCTTTAAAGGGACTGGGAAGGCAAAATCCATAGGGCAAAAGTGTTTAAAACATCAAAAGGAAGTTGGAATTTTTTCGTCGCGTCAGAATTCGGAGAAAATATTATAAGAATTTTCTTGAAACTGACGGGTTGATTGAAAGGCTATAAATTTCTACCATAACTCAAATAAAAATTTAAAACCTTGCTAAATGATTAGAAAATCGTCTCTCTATTAAAAATTGGATAGCTTTTTAGACCAGAAAATAAACTACGAGATACTCCAAAAAAACAGCGGAGCGAGCGCTCCGACCTGAGGACAAAAACGGCATGCACTCAAAAAAGATATTCCAGGCCTGGGGACCTAAACAGACCCCGATCGCGATCCGAAAGGAACCTCGCGGTTGTTACCTTGCCCCGTCCGCTTCGTCCTAAAAAGCTTAGGTTGCTTTTTGTCAAAGCCCTAGGTTTATATGGGATGTGGAAGAGCATCTGGTTCAGGCGGCTTAAACCTGGTTTAGACAACAGCTGAGGGCTTGACAAGTTTAACGAGTCCAAAAAATCTACTTGATGCTCCGAATTGATGGCATGGATTTTCGAGGTACAAACTGAAGCCTGAATCCTCAGAGAGGACTAGAATTAAGTGAGAAGAGAAAGCGCTATTCAGATCAATTTTGCCCTGCAAAAACTGCAGTTTTGAGATCATATTTCATGGTTCCGTTCCAAGAATGCGAACGGATTTCCAAAAATTTTTTATAGAAATTTAAGCTGCTTTTCGAAGAAAAAAAAGACGGGAAGTCCCAATTGATGAATCAAAAAGTTTTTCAATAAATAATTGAATAGATACAACAAAATAGGTGAATGTTATAAAAATAATGAAATTAATTCAGATAAAAACGGCAAAATCGATTTTGGCAAGAAAGTACGTTTGTAGACCGAGCAGCATTAAACTCCAAATTCCCATTCGGTAGAACCTTAAAGGTACACTAACGTCTCGTTGTTTTGGTTACCGGCCGGTAACCGTCCGCGGGATAGCAAACAGGGTTACTGTAGGTGCTCGCCGTGGAGCAAAACCGAACCCGGACCACTCGCCTGGGGCAAGCGCCATGGGAGAGACGGGAAAGGGGAGGCGGACAGGGGATATGAAGCCTCGGGCCAGGCAACCGCAAGGGTGCCAAATTCCCGACCGCGGCCCAATTTTTCAAGCGAGATTTTAGTGTACCTTTAAAGGGATCGTGAAGACAAAATTTTTGTCCGAACCTTCTAACTCGCACTACAGTAACACTCTCAATTATCCATGGATTCCAGAGGGTATCAATCGATACTCTAAAGCTTCTACCCAAACACTACCCAAGCGCAGCCATAGACAACGAATGTTACAGTATCAGCTGCTCCTGGTAGGGGTTAGAGGGAGAGAGTTAAAGAGAGAGAGAGAGAGAGAGAGACCGAGAAAGTCAGGGACGGGGTGGTGGCAAATGGTGGGATAGAGGAGCGATATAGGGGTCAAAGTGAAGGCATCTGTTGGCCCCGCGGGTTGCGCATCCCCCTCCTCGATTGGGATTGGGGGCCCTTGGGCCTCTAAGGTATCAAATAGTGAAGAGAGATTCGAAGGGTACAACTGCTCACTCTAGAGGGGAGAGACTGTCTCTTTAGAGATCGATGAGGGGTCACTCATTCAACTTCAAACTAGCTCGCACTCTAGCTCTAACACCCAATCACACTAATCAAGCCGGGAAGGTGGTTTTGATTTAAAGGTATGGAGAAGGATGGAGAGGCAGACAGGGCGAGAGAGAGAGAGCGAGAGAAAGAAAGAGTGAGAGAAGGAGCGAGTGCGAGAGAGAGTGAGAAAGAGAGAGGAAAAAGCATGAGAGAGTAAAAGAGGGAACGAGAGAGACCGAGAGATGGAGTGAGGGTGCGAGAGAGAGAGAGAAAGCGAGAGAGAGAGAGGGACAGAGAGCGCGCGAAAAGAGCGAGAGATTGAAAGCGGCCTGCTCAACGCTTAAAAACATTTAAAAAAATCAAAATTCTGCAACAACCACGTAGTAAAAATCGTTGAGTGGATGAGAGAGAGGGAAAGCGAGAGAGAGTGAGGGAGAGGCATTACATAATAATAAAACTATCTATTTTCAAACCTAAATCCAAGATCAGCTGATGATGTAAAAAACAGCCACTTGGCCCCGCGCCAGCCCTCCTTTGCCCAAACCCTTTAGCACCAGAAATCTGTTGCCGGTAATCTGAGAACACCCCAATACAGTCAGTGGTGTAAGGGGTAATCTGGCGTAGTCTGTCTGCTGGGTGGCTGGGTGAGTGACGGTGTGACCGGGTGAAGCATGCCCTTCACCTACTCTACCTAACCCATTCTCGGGCACTTGAGGCATGGAGTAAGGGTAGTAAGGGTACGACTTTTGTCTAGAAACCATTAGGGAAGCAGTCGGGCACGGTATAACAGTTAATGAATTGATAATTACGACAACGGCCGTCGTAACCCTTCCAAAAACGATTGAAAGCTTTTAACTTTTTTTGTTGGCAAAATGCTGGCAAAAAGAAAAAATTCCAAAAAATAACAGATTCCCTGCGTAATCCTGCCTTATATAATTTGGTCGCGTATCTCTCTGTGTGTGTGTGTGTGGATGTCACTTTCGAGGCCCGATTTGAGGGCCTTCCCGTGTCCAATATGCCCTAATTCTCGGTTCCGGGGGAATCGACCCTCCTCTTTCCGATGGCGTTTTCAGAATCCCGATAAAATACAAGGTTAAAAAGTTAAAGCCGGTTTTATTGATTTTTGGGGGTCCAGGCAGGCTAATTTGCATAATGTGAAAAAATACAAATTTCCTCATTCTTGCCAGTTGCACTCGCGAGTTTGGTCGTCTCTTTGGATCTGCCTCTCGATGCTTTTTCTTCCCCTGCCCCGGGCAATGCCCAAAAAGGGTTTTTGGCGCGTGCTGCCAAGCATTGCATGGTGTAGTGGTTAGCGCATCGCCCTACTAATCTAACCATCGGAGGTTCGATCCGCGGATATCTTAGTTGTTTTGCTTTTTGCTCGGAAAGTGTTTTGCGGAGTGGATTTCCGTGTAGGGACGTTATTATGAAGTTAGCCACTCAAACCTGCGCCGCAGCCGATAGAATGAAGCTACCCCCTCAAGCTCGCGCCGCAGGCTTTAGAACGAAGCTAGCCGCACAAGCTAGCGCCGCAGGCTTTAGAACTAAGCTAGCCGTACAAGCTAGCGCCGCAGACTTTAGCACGAAGCTAGCCGCTCAAGCTAGCGCCGCAGGCTTTAGAACGAAGCTAGCCGCACAAGCTAGCGCCGCAGGCTTTAGAACGAAGCTAGCCGTACAAACTAGCGCCGCAGGCTTTAGAACGAAGCTAGCCGCTCAAGCTAGCGCCGCAGGCTTTGGAAGGAAGCTAGCCGCTCAAGCATGCGCCGCAGGCCTAATAACGAGACTAGCAGTTCAAGCATGCGCCGCATACCAATACAAACGGTTTGCATGAGAGTTGCGTTTTTCTTTCGTCAGATAACTTTATGTGGAAGAGCGCTCGATTCATAAGGCCTAGACGGGGTCCAGCGGGGGAGAGTCGCGAAGCGGCTCTTCCCCCGCTGGTATAGCATAAAATACAGTAGCCTGAAGCTACCCCAAGGGCAGATCCCACGAGGGTGGCAAGGAATGAAAAAAGAAAGCCAGTCACTGGCTGACCGTGTAGAGGGAGAACGCAATGGCCCGAGACGATATGCTCATTGTGCACCGGTAAGGCAGAAAGAACTGGTTAGCACAGGCAGAAAATGGTTTTTAATGGATCAGATTGTGCAAATTTCCTCAAATAATTTTTGCTAGCGCGCCCCGCCTCTTCGAATCTGGTTACTTGACCATTACAGTGTCTTAAAATTCTCATCGATCCTTGCTAGAGCGTAGAAATTCATAATGTCGAAATTGATGATGTCGAAATTCCACAATCTCGGAGTGTTTGGATGGGGTTTGGGGGGTTTCCGTGAGAATTGCTCAATCCGACATGATGAAATCTCAAGTTTTCAAGTCCGACATCACCAATTTCGACTTTTTGGAAGACCAGGACGTCGTGCGTAGGATTACAAGTACGAGTTTTCATAAAAAAGACTGGAGAAGCAGCATAAAACTCCAAGAAATTGATCCAAGCCATCTTAGAAGGGTTAAGGCTAGCATGAAACTGTTTTTCCTGGCAGCACCCCCAAAAATATTTCAAAAAAAGTTCAAAACAATTTCGCAAACAACAACAGGTGGATGGGGTCGTTGGCCGAAACTCGGCTCAAAACTGGGCAATGCTGGCTTAGGACCCAGAGGAGCTCGAGCCGCTTTTGTGGGCAGTTGTTGTTTTCCAGCCCGTCAAAGGGGAGAGGGGAGCATGAGCTGGGCCTCCCCTCAGCAAGACTCTCTACCCAATAGCCCCTAACTGAGATGGGGCTCGCGGAAAAATGAACGGTGGTGGTGTAAAGCTGAGAGCGCATATCCTCTACGGCTCTTTTGCTAGGCTAACAAGGGAACCTTAAGTTGGCACGGTGGAATTTCGAAAAACGGTCGCGGCTACCCCGAGGTTTTCGACTATGGCGATTCCAACGCTCTAGTCAGAATTTCCTTAATGGGCCTCTGGACAGAGATACACCACTTCCGGAAAATGACAATTTACATCCGAAAAATTAGCATTATCGTAAGGTTTATGAGGCCCTCCCATCACATAGGAATCACCAGTTGAGTGGCCGAGTGGTAACCGGCTCGCTTAATAGAATACCGACGCGGGTTCGATACCGCTCACGATTTTTTATTTTGATTTTTGACCGGAACTTCCTGCACAACTTTAACTTTTGATTTTTACTATAAGCAATTTTTTGGTGATGGTTCCAGGCTGACTACTCCAAAGAAGCCTCAAAAATTCGCAAAGATTATGCGAACAGTTCCCATCTCCGGTTTTTTTTACAAATGGGTCACTCGGATGAGATTTCTGCATTTTTTTTGGCTTCGCTAACGCTTTTAGGCATTTCAGAAACAGAAGGAATTTTCGCAAAAAAAGCAACCAAAACTTGGAGTTGGGCAGAAAGTTCCGGTTAAAAAGCAAAATAAAAAATCGTGAACGGGTTCGAACCCTTGTCAGTATCCTATCAACCAAGTCACTTACCACTCGGCCACTCAACTGGTGATTCCTATGTGATGGGAGGGCCTCATAAACCTATCGATAATGCTAATTTTTCGGATGTAAATTGTCATTTTCCGGAAATGGTGTATTTCTGTCCAGAGGCCCATTAAGGAAATTCTGACTAGAGCGTTGGAATCGCCATAGTCGAAAACCTCGGGGTAGCCGCGACCGTTTTTCGAAATTCCACCGTGCCAACTTAAGGTTCCCTTGTAAGAGTTAGGGGAGTGAGCAAGAGAGTGAGAATGGGTCCCGCCACGAAATATGAAAAACGGCTTGCCGGCCCCTAGGGCTGTCAAGGCAGCGGAATTGGGTGGAAATGGTTTTGGCGTGGGGTGGAGCATGAGGGGAGGAGAAGGATCGTTAGCGCTTGAGCCATACATGTGTTCGCGGCTTGGTTTGTGAGTCAGAGAAATGTGTTAAATCTGAAGACAGATTTGACTGACAGATAAAAGGGCAAAATTACATCTTGCTGTTTGCGAAACTGAAACGAAATTTTACGTATTTCAGGGACAAAAAACCTAGCATCGACCTTGTCTTGTTTTTAACACAGGTTTTAAAAGGCGTGCAGACGAGAACGAAATTTGTTGCTTTAAACGACCTAATACGACAAAAATTGACCGCGCACTTTGACGAGGTCTCGAGAACTGCAGACCTTACAAAGTTCTAAAATCGCATAAGATAGTGATAGAAAATCCAAAAAATTGCGTGTTTTCGCTGTTGCCACCGTGGCATATCATGTAGTCATTGGACGAAGATATTGGTTCAAAGGTTATTTAACCTAATACAATCATGTAGAGCAAGTAATCCAGTAAGCTATGCTATAGCAAATTTGAAGTTATACCGAGAAAATTGCTAAAAATTATCGATATGAAGAACAAGAAGACGGTCCATCCAGACGGCGCGATCAAGCAAGCCGGCTGTCAGATAATCACCCTTCCAGCCGAGACGGCCTATACCCCTAGGGCACTCGGCGCTGATCCGCAGGCAAATATCGGGTCATATTTGATCTTCACATACTCTGGTACAGGCGGCGAGGTGCATGGCTGTTGAGGCTGTTGATTCAAGCGTGGAAATCAGTGCCATTATTTTTGCGTTGATGCAATTACAAAAAGGCGTATTCTGATCTGATCTGACCTTTTAAAATTCACTCATAAAATAAAATTTGAAACTTTTTGGAAATGAATTTTTGAAACCGGCTGTTAAATCGGAGCCAAGCTATTTGTTTCCGGCTTTTGATTCATGAAAATCTAGAAAGTGCCAAAATTAGCACGGAAGTTAATGTATTAGTCCCAACAAAATTTAAAACCACGAAGTAAGCAGAAATTTTGAATCGTAAGAATTGCCCAAATAGGTAGCTTCTGGTTAATCAAAACAAAAAATTAACCTACGCTTTTTAATTAATTTGTTCTGTTTCTGCCCAAATTTATCACGGCTGCAGTATTTTTGCAATTTTTGTCATAATCGCAACCAGAATTACTGTATTAGCTACTGATTTGCGACTCAAAATTAAATTTTAGCAAAAAGGAAAACCGTTTCAAAATTAAACAATTTTATTCTGGGGAAATAACTTCGTAATTTCTATCTCAGTTGGTGCTTTTGAACGAATTGAAATTAAATCGAAATTAGCCATGTAAAACAAATCCGGAAATACGTTTTCAATAAATAATCAATTTTCGATCCAGAAGTCATATTTTCGAAGTTACTGTATTTCCGATTTATTAATGGTAAAACCAATGAAATTCGGTATTTTAACGATAATCATTTTTCTTTAAATTTTTCAGCCAGTCCCTGCAATTCCAATTTTTCACTCTCCACTCCAGCGACTTACCAAGCCGCCTCCAACTGGCTTATCAGCTCGGTTGCAGGGTATTTTGACCAATCAGCCATATTTCCGTATAGAGACGCGAGAAAGGAAGAAGGGCCAGGGAAGGCGATGGCCTTGATAGGTTGTAAAGTGGCTCTGTTTGTACCGTGTCTCCCCCTCCCCTTTTGAATTCGTCGTGGGTATTTTAATCGGCCGGATGCGCGTATGTTTACCGCAGTTTACCACGGCCCACAACCACCATTCTTCACTCTTCCCCTTCTCCTCGGCAGTCATTGCAATTTCTTGCGTCTGGCCAGATTTGTGGGGATGTCAAGAAGTTGCTTTCTAGACAACAAGAGCTTCCCTACAGATTGTCAGCAAACTTTAGCTTCGTTGTATTTTCATATGTTTCTGGCAATACTTATGGTGTGCATGAGGTATCATTATATCCCTACAAGACTATAATAAAATCTTTTCATTAACAAAACCATTAATACTCGCCACATTCAAGTAGAGAAAGTAATTGAAGCTGAACAGGACCCAGACACTCTACGATTTTCAAAATTCCAAATTTTTAGGTGTGATAAGCTTGCTTCGAAACCGCCCGAGTGGCTGATGTTTTTGAGATGGAAGGGGATTTTCGACAAAATCCAAATATTTATAGACATTCCCAATGTCTATCCGATTTCTAATATCTAATTCCTGACTCCTAATGTCCGTACGTTGCTTTTTTCACGTGATTTGCATATGACGCGTGACTAATTGACCACGGCAAACCCGATTCTCGCTTGTAAATTTGCATCCCGCGGCGTTGCCGTTGCCATGCTAACGAAATAGGCGGTTGCTCGAGGTGCACTCTCTGCTGACGAGCGAGAACAGGAACTTCCGTAGGCTCTCGGACACTGATCGAACTTATCGTTTTGCCTTGAAAATCCCGATCGCTCTGACGGCTTCCCCATGGTTTCCGGGTTCTTGCTAATTATAGTTTTAGCCTGATTGAACAAGTTTAATTTCTTGGAAAGTTTATGGGTTGAGAAAACCGGTGAAAATGCATTAAAGTCTTCGCAAGAATGCCTCAAAATAATCTCAAGTGTTGTTAAATGCCATGCAAAGCCTCTATTATATGCTTTCGTTAAAATTTGTTGTAGTGAATATTGATGGTATAGCGTCATTAGGTAGGTAATGTACTGATATATTTTAGCGGGTAACTCGAATTCTGTAAAC
>CATQJA010001867.1:0-30129 GCA_958295435.1 Mesorhabditis spiculigera | reverse complement strand
AGCGTTTCTATTTTCTCGGGTCGCGATGGGATGACGAGGATCAAAATGGATTTTCCTCCATAATACCTTAAACTTTCGAACGCTCAACGCCGCTCAATGACGATTCAGAGCACGACATTCCAGGTACTTCTATTTTTTCTTGCAGCCGCTGACATTTAATCGATAATAAGAATAATTTAGTTGAGCTTGACACGCATGAAGAGTATCATGTCTCGCCTTCGCAAGAGGCCAGACTTTGTAAGTCTTCCTCCGATGAGCGTAATATTCCTGAAAACATCAAATGTGTGAAAATGAAAATGAAACATCAACATAATGCTTTAGAACAAAAATGTGTCTCTATCGACATGGCGTGACCGTTTCATCTTACGACAGTCCCTCCGATCTCCGACTTTCTTCAATGGGCAGCAAGACGGCAAGCCGCGCTGGAAATCCAGACGGTTTTTTGCTTGTATTTTCCATTACTTTGTAAAACTTCTTTCATATTGCAGTCCGTTCGCTTGCCCGTAGTAGGGATGAGCTTTATTCATGATCGCAATCAGATAGAGCCAATTCTGGACGTTCTTAAAGCGCTACTCACGTTTTTCATCTGATAAGGTAATGGCTTTTCACGTCAGCAGACCCAGGTTTTGAGTATCTCTCTGGTATTTGCCTACCTTTCAGCGTCCAGCTAAGGGAGCACAACCGGGATTTTCTACATGCACGTCGACATGTCCTCGTTTTATGCACCCTCCCGACGTGTTCAGGTCGGTACTTACCCTCCCGATGGCGCTGCTCACCGCATCGAGCCTAGAATATTCTTGATTTTTATTCTCTCGAGACGCAACTGCATCGGTACTTCTAACGAAACATTGGAGGATATCGTCAATCCGTCCGGTTGCCGCAAGGGACGATGCTTTTCGACAATCTCCTCAGCACCCCCCGAAGATGGTAAGCCGCTGTGCATCGCTCTAACAATTGACAAGGAAGTCTTATCAGAACGGAAGTGAAGAATCATTTCATTTTTCAGAACACGCGAATCCTATACTTTGGCGCAGGGATTTGACGTGAAACCGGAGGGAATTCTGCGCTGAAACCTTGCGGCCCAAATTTGGACAGCATTGGGGTACGAAAACGAACATTTGAGAGAGCGACGAGCCGGTTTTCACGTTCACCGCAAATAATTTTGGGCCATGGTAGTGAAATTGTTACTATTTTTCCGCGATAAAGTCTTTTTGAATGGAGATTATTTTACGTGTTCAACATCGAAACACAGAACCGTCTATCGGATACGTATGGGTACAGTACGCCCCAGATTGACAACGTACAAAAACCGCCTTGATTGATGGGCCTAGGACGATAAAAAAGGCGGACCGAACAACCGAAATGAGATATTGAAGTGCGTAAAAAACCCCGTACCTCATATTGATCATAGTAATCATAGTATAATAACTAAGCAAACTGCCGCCTTGCCAGAAAAATTTCTGGGAAAGCGTCGAAAGATCCATATAATTCCCGGATTTGGCCTAGCAAACAGCACCTAGGGATATATTTCTGCAGGCGGCATCGGGGCCCGGAAGTCACCCGCCATTTTCTCGATACTCGATCATTCTAGTTGCTGACAGTTCTCCGAAAAATTCACTTAATTTTTAAAACCTAGCTCGGCAATCGACTTAGTATTGAATATAGTTTAATCCCATTCGTTTTTCATAAAAGCCTCATGTTCTTGCTTCAATTTCAGAAAACATGTTAGACATTTCCGGTGAAGGAGCTACCCTTACTGTTATTGAGGGAAATCTACCGCAAGATGAATCCCGATGCAAAGTATCGCTTTCGGGCCGTTAATAAGGTATGGGTAAAATTAGAGCAGATATTTTCGTATTTTTAAGGCCTTGTTCGCAACGGCCTCAGCGCTCCATCATACCTTGCTGGACCCGTGCATTCGATGAGGTTCCGCCGGATAGATGTAAGAAAATGCGAATGGCAAAAAAAACCGTTTGGATTTGCAGAAATGGCTTGCGGATATCGAAGTTGAGCCGGAGTCCAGTTCAAAAATCGAATACAGCATGCGTCCCACCAAGTCTGTCCATCTCAAATGGGAAAATAAGGCTGTGAATAAAACTTGGTCAGTGTGTGAGCATCTGAATAACTTCGATTTTAGGCAATTGACGGTACAGCTTGCCAATTTGGAGAAATGCAGGCTCTTCGAGCAGCTGAGAGCCATTGAGCAGGATTTCGATTTTTATTCGCCCCGGTGGGGCCACCAGGATCGAAGTAGATTTTCCACCGTGATTCCTCAATTGCCGAATGCTCAACGCCGCTCAATGACGATTCTTAGCCGGACATTCCAGGTACTTCTTCTTTTTTCGGTCGCCCACATGCAATTGGGTAATTACGATTGTTTCAGGTGAGCTTGACACGTATAAAGAGCATCATGTCTCGGCTTCGCAAGAGGCCAGACTTTGTAAGTCTTTCTTCTATGAGCGTAATATTCCTGAAACATCACCATAATGCTTTAGAACAAAAACGTGCCTCTATCAGCGTGGCGTGACCGTTTTACCTACGACGACTCTCCGACCTCCGACTTCCTGGAGTGGGCAGAGGCGGTAAGCTCGTGTGAAATCCAGAGGGTTTCGTGCTTCGGGCTCCCTTTATTTATTGTTCCAGCTTGGTGGCTGTTCCGAACTAATGTTGGAACCCTTTATTCAAAACCAAAATCAGCTAGAGTCCCTTCTGGATGCTCTGAAAGCGCTACTCACATTCCTCATCTGTAAGGTACGGTTTCCCGTCAGAAGACCCAGGTTTTCGGTATCTCTGCAGTGCAGAGTCTGTACTCTACCAACCTTTCAGCATCCACCTCAAGGCACACAAACACGGATTTTCTACATGCATGTCGACATGGCCCAGTTTTTTGCACCCTCGCGACGTGTTCAGGTTGTTGCTCGTTCCCGATGACGCTACATACTACATCGAGCCTAGAATTTTCTGATTTTATTATCTTCAGACGCAGCTGCATCGTTACTTTAACGGAAACATTGGAGGATATCGTCAAATCCATCCGGTTGCCGGAAGGGACGATGCTTTTTGATAATTCCTCAGCACCCCTAAAATGGTAGGCCTTGTCCATCGCTCTAACAATTGGCAAGAGGATCGTATCAGAACGGAAGTGAAGAATCATTTTTCAGAACAGGAGAATCTATGCTTTGGCGCAGGGACTTGATGTGAAACCGGAGGAATTCTGCGCCGAAACCTTGCGGCCCAAGTTTGGACAGAATTGGGGTACGAAAACGAACATATGGAGAGGCGACAAGCCAGTCTTCACGCTGACCGCAAATAATTTTGGGCCATGGTAATTACTAATATTCTTCCACGATAAAGACTTGTTGCTTCGTCCCGAGCGTTCAACATCGAAATGTCTGTTTACACATGTCTGTTACATTTACATATCAAAATCACCCTTATTTATTATCTTAGGAACATTACAACAGTCAATCAGCCGAAACGGGGAAGCACAGTAAAAGAACCAGGTATAAAAGCCTAACAAGGAAAAATACTCCAGTTAACACAGTCTGAAAAACCGATAGTCGGTTGAGAGAGGCGCGGGGAAGGGAGACAAGAAATAATTAAGGTTAGACCAGCAACGAGTAGTAGGAGAACTAAAAATATTGGGCGCACCCCAACGATGACTACGAACAGAAATGAAAGCCGTCTTTAGAACACGAATTCTTCATCAGCCATATCGAGCGCCCATCGGAACTTGTCGCGATGAGTCTTGGAAAATATCTAAAAGAAATATCGAAGCTGGAAAGGGAATTAAACCTTTTCAATTGGCACATCGTTCTTCTTGCACCAGGCGACCGTGATCCGCGGATCGAGATAGTTCAGCTTTGAAGTACCCAAAGCAATCTGCTTGTTCTCATCCTAAAAAAACAGTTAGTGCCCCGCCAAAAAATTAGCGTACCTTATCAGTGCGATTGATCTTCAGCTTCTTGTACTGGTCCTTCAATCGATCCATCTTTTTCTTAGCCTTCTCCTTGTCACCGGACTTTGCCTTCTCGTACTCGGCCTTCGCATCCTTCAGCTCTTTCTTCTTGTCTTTGATCTAAAGCAGAAAAATGCTGCGAAGCTGTTTAGGCCATCTTACCTTCTTTTCCAAATTCGCCATGCTCGCGTCGTGAGTCTTTGGCACCGCACGCTGATGGTTACACAGGATGGCGACCTGTCGATTGGCGCGATTGTAGGAGAGGATCTTCTGGTGCACGTTGTCTTTCGCTATAAAGGGGGTCTTATGCTAGCGAATTGCCCTTACGATTTGTCAATTTGTCCAGCTGATCCTGCAACGTGATGGATGCGTTGTAGGTACGGAACACCTTGACCGTCAAGTTCGGCATGAGCGATTGAAGATGTTGGTTAAGAGTGGAGGTCTAAAATTAACATAAAACGTTGTGCAAGTAATCCCTTACATCAAGCCGATCAAACAGGTCGTCATCCGGCTCCTTGCCTTCCTTGAACAGCTTGAGATTCTTGAAGACAGTTTTTTCGACGGGCACTTTGTTGTAGTAACGAATGGAATCCTTTCCGAGGAAGTCGAATTCTACCACGTAACTAAAGCAGATTTGGAGCTGGGAAAATAAAAATACTTTTGCCCATCCAGTTCCTCGTGGAGGTTGATGTGCTCGCAACGAAGAGAGCAGCAACCAACAGTGTCTGCGGCTTCTTCGGTATCCTTTTCGTTACCCGCACGAAGAGCCAGCTAAAAAAAATAGAATTTTCCACATTTTGACAATCTTCAAGGTATCAGCGCTAGTTTCCCATACCTTATCAATAAAGTACAATGCAACCGCGCGCTGTCGAAGCCTCATCTCCTTGCTCTTCCAGTCGCCACGGTAGACCTCCCGAATATTGTCAATGCGAGTCTTGAGGCGTCGAGCCGTCTCAAACTTCGAGTAGTCCTTCTCGCCCTTTATCTTGCTGTTCGCGTTCAGCATCATGTATTTATTTTGCCCGCCGACGTTCTCCGTCCAGCAGCACAGCCAAGTGACCTTTGGGTCGTGTCGGACCTCCTTCCACTTATGGCCAGGGGGAGGCTTCGGGATCTCGGAGCACCTAAAGAAAAGTATACGTAAAAAACGAAAAAATACTTTGAACAGTTGATGATCACATCTTCCGGCATGACGCGACGCTTCAATTTACCCATCTTCGGATGGCCACCACGACCACGGAAGAGACCCGGGGGCTCCAACCGGAAATTCCCTATCTTCTGCTTGTGCCCGTCGATAATTGCGAACCCGTAAACCTTCATGTCGGCCTCATTTTTCTCCTAAAATACGTATACAATTAAACTTTGAAATCACTTACCCTCAATTTCAACTTGTCTTCCTTCGTCATGGCTTTGCGCTGTTCAGAAAGGAGTTTGTAGTGCTCGTCAATCTGGCGGAAGTCGCACTTCTTCAAGTCAGTGATCAATTCCCGCTCGGCCGCAGTCATTGTCTAAAAGATTTTTTTCTCTGGATAAAAAAACCATACCTTTCGCCAATCCTTCCAGAAATTGTTGTTGAACATCTCCTTCGTCGTGTACTCGTGGTCGAGCATCCGAGCGTAAAATCCAGCCACTTCTTCGGCGGCGGCCCCAAGTTTGACCACCTAAAGATCGGTGAAATGTCGAACAATGCCAAAACCCACCTTTCCGTCGTAGAAGAAGTTGACGTGCGACGGCAACGGCTCGTAAGGGGCCGAGAAGACGGGACCCTAAAAGAAATTCGAATAAAACATACACGTTTGGACGCGGCGGAGCGCGTAGTAACAATAATGCCTCACCATATGTTGTAACGTCTTCCACTTGATCGAATCGTCTGTTTTCTCTTCCTTCCACCATTCCCACACGTCCTCCTTCTCTTCCTCTTTCTTCTTTCTTCCGCCGCTCTTCACCGGAGACGACTTGGCGCTGCTACTCACGCTAGTCCGCTTCGAATCTTTTTTCTCCTCCTTCTTGGACTTCGATTTCTTTTTCTGAAAAATTCGTATTCGTCTTTCTACAAAGTTTACCTCCTTGTAATCGTCGGAATCATCCGAATCGGCGTACTTCCGCTTTTTATCTTTCTTGTCCTTCTTTTCTTTCTTTTTCTAAAGGAGCCACTAAAATTATTGCCATAAGACCAACCTGAGGCTTGTAGTCGTCTTCGCTATCACTTTCTTCTTTCCGCCGTTTGGATTTTTCCTTGGGCTTTTTCTCCTTCTCTTTGTCTTTCTAAAAGTCACCATCGAATACTGAAAAGATTAAATGCCTTTTGCTCCTCCAACTTCATTCGCTCGCTCCAAGGTAGATCGTCGACATCAATCGGTTCTTCTTTCTAGAAAAGTTGAGAAAAGTTCCAGGCTATGTACCGGTTTCTTTTCAGCGGCCTCCATTTGGAGACGGACAGCCCATGGGATGTCATCTTCATCGAGGTAGCCACCATTTTCGTCCTTGGGCGCCGGGACAGCGATTTTTGTGGGCGAGTTTTGGCTACAAGCTAAATTTGACGAATCCGGTGAGAGTTCATACCTGCTCTTGAGCTCTTCTTTTACCTCATTGGTGTTGCCATTGGTATAAGGTAGCTGGGCCGCGACTTCGGTCATTGGTGGCGGCTAAACGGGAAGACTATGATAGAAGAGTGAGTGCGTCATCAATAGAAAACAAGACAGTTCACAGAATTTTCCCCCGGTTTGCCATTCTCCCTTTTCGGCGGAGGTGTTTCGCGTTGTTATCATCTACGCAACACGGGCCGGCTCTCAAAATATAGCCCGCCTCTTCGGGGAGCTAGCGAACGCCGCAGCGGGGGATGGAGAAGGGGTTCCGAGACAGTGAGTCAGTGGACCGGTGGAGAGACGCAGGCGGCAGAGCACCGAGACCAAGAATACCAAGTCACCAAAAACCCCAAATCCGGGACGGGATGGGAAGTTTTTAGTTAATAATGCAAGTTTGAGGCATGGTACCTTGATTAGTCTTATTTTTAGGCTACGTTGGGATAAGTTTAGGTTTTTGACAGTGCGCGTAGTCTGATCCCAGTCTAGGTTCAGAAAGCAGAGTAGCCCTCCCCACTCGAAAAGTTCCGGCTTTTAAAAGTGGGCTAAGTTAAGGTATGAGCTGCCCCAGATGGCCGTGATTTGGCAGACGACAAAAGACACCAAAAAAGGGGTCGTAAGACTGTTTTAGATATCCCAACATGTTGGTATCAATCGATAGCGGGAAGAGCAGACAGCCATTAGTGCACATCAGAATGTGCCTGTAAAGGTATGGGGAAGACATTGGAGGGGTGGGGATGACGAAAGGAACGGGCGCATATGCGTTTCACAGACGCCCGGTAGGGGACATAGAATTTTCAGGAACGGGGCCGAGTCGATAGGGGGTGGGTGGCCGCGTGGAGGACAAGTCCAGGGAGTGAGGGGAAGATAGCCGAAAAAGCAACCGCATGGGGGTGCTGTGCCGGCTGGGGGCGCCTCCCGCAACGCGACCGCCCCGCCCCTACCAAATGATTGGCTATTTGCCAACGGGGAATTAGATGGTGTTATGGGCAAGCGAAAAACGTCCAGAAATTTAAATGATCTTCTTTCACATAAAAATATTATAGAAACTATCTACGTAACTTTCATAAATTAATGAGTTTTTTAATGACTTGGGGAAACGCGGTTCTTTCGCATTATCGGGGGGGACAAATGATTTCCTAGAATCCAATTTGTAAATATAAAGTCCGGAAGTGATTCTAAACTGTTTTTTATTGTCCCTAATCGCAAAAACTTTGCAAATTTTGATAACGAAATCGAAAATGCACGTTTTCGGCCAAAATTACAAGAATTTAGATTACAGAATACAAAAAAAATCCCCCGATAATGCGAAAGAACCGAAAATTTTCTGTCAGAAATGAAAACAAAACTACTGGAGGACAAGCTGAATATCCGGCGCTGCATTCGCCGTCTCATCGATGATGGGCTGCAGGAAGCTGAAAAACGTTCACTCGACGATGGGGCAAACAGGTGGATTTTTTTTGATACTTTATTCGGGACCTATCCCCTTTCAGCAGCATGTCATTTTTGGAAAAAGTGGCCATGGAAGAGCTGGGCGAGCTGCACAAGCAGTTGATGGTGATTTTTATTTTAATTCAGATGTATTGTTGATTTTAGGCCGAGTTAGCAACCTTCCGTGTGTCCAGAGAGCGAGGGCCCTTGCTTCGAATGTTAAACCCTGATGTTATGCTGAATTCGGCGAGCGGGAGCAGCGAACGCCCTTCATTACGTACTTCTCCTTCATCGACTCCTAGCGTTGAAGAAAGCCCAGAATCCGGAGAATCGACCAGTCGGGCAAGCGAGGAGAGCTTTCCGGTTCCGGGGGTAGTAATCATTTGGGATATCATGATATACGGTTCTAGATCCCAATATCGATCCCGCCGATTGAAATCAGACCATCAGAGGGCGAGCGCCATGACCCAACCTTCACGAATTACACGGAAAATAGGTTCCGGAATGTGATTCAAGCTGTCGAGTTTCCGGAAAGAGGCCCTGGTGGGACCCAATCGTTAGCCGATACAGAAAGGTTTTTGCTTTGATGTGCAAAAAGCCTAAAATATTCAGGGCTACGCAAAATTCCGGCGAGGACAGCGAACGTGTGTTCGTAAGTTTTCTAAATTCACCTAAAAGATGTGTAACCTTGTGTAGAGCCGTTTGGAGAGTTTGGTGGAAGCATTGGAGGCTCGAAGACGTTTGCGAAGCGGGCGTATTGACGAGACGCATGAGGTATGTCTAGGAGATCAATCAAAAATGCTTACAACGCAAAAAAAATTGCTTTTACATGGTTTTAGAAGGGTTCTTTCGCATTAGCGGGGGTGGGGCAGCTTTTTCAAATATAAATAGTGGAATTATTTCAAATTGGTTTTTTACTATTCGGAAACGTAAGACTTTACAATTATTCATTAAAAACTACGAAAAAAACATAGATTTTCCGACCAAAATGGCCGATTTTGGCTAAACTGTCGACTTTTTACAAGCTTTTCGACAGTTTTGATGGTGAAATGTAGCTATTTTTACCAAAGACAAATGAAAACACTTGCTATTAAGTTGCTAGACATTTCTAGACTTTTACAAAAAGTTCGCCCCCCCCGTTAATGCGAAAGCACCTATAGAAGAAAGACGCCGCGACGAGCCCTGTACAACCCGATAGATCCACTGGCCGTCTATCCGCGTATAGGCATGCGTTTGACGAAGAATTCTCGAGCTCAGATCCGAGCTCCGATCCGTCGATCGGGCAAATCCGGCTTGAGCCGCTGGATCTCGGGTAAGCTACGCTGCGAAAGAAAAACAAAAACTTTGCAGATCACGTCCTATAATTTCCGTGCTGCCAGATGGGTCAGTGATTCGCACGCCACGAACTCCACGGATTGTCGAGAGCGAGGATGAAGCCGAGGATTCCTCGCAGCTAGAAACTTCTTCCGGGTCCTTTGTGGAAGGTTGGCAATATTGGAACCTAGAAAGCCTGAAATTTAGAGCTCTCCTGCCGACGCTCCGATTGGGGACCGCCGAGTCGGGTGCTCACCCTCAACTTTGCGGATATTCCTAGCAGCGCAATCGGTCGGTCGCCAAGGGATTTCGGTTCTTTTGCATTAACGGGGGGAGGGGCAACTTTTTCTTTTCTACTTTTTCTCATCCTAAACTTAAAACTGTAAATGTTCATTAAAAACCACAAAAAAATATAGATTTTACGACGACAATTGTGCCTAAAGATTCCGCCAAGTTTCTAAAATTGTTTTTGCGCTTTAAATAAAGTTAACTTTTACTAAAAACAATTAAAATGTTACAAATTAATCGGAAAGGTAAAATTTTACAAATTTTCATTAAAGATTACCAAAAAAATATGGGTTTACGACCGAAATTGCGCCTAAGATTCTTTGCGCGGTTTTTACGATTGTTTTTGCACTTGAAATACAGTTAGATTTTACTAAAATACGTTTAAATACTTCATATTAAGTTACTAGGTATTTCTAGACCGCCCCCCCCCCTCGATAATGCGAAAGAACCGTAATTTATCGTCTTCAAACCACGATTTAGAAACGTTTTCGGCACGTGATCGCCACAGTTCCCAACCAGACACCCCGACATCGTGCCATCATTTGGGATAAATGAGAGATAAAAACATTGGGAGAAACATCCTTGTCCCTAATTCTCGATCTCGGCCTTCCCTCGACCCCAACCAGCTCGCTCGCCCCGTCTGCGCCCTCTTACCCTCACCATCCACTCTCATCCCACCCCCTCCCATTGACGTCAACCTGCCTCCCGACCTGTTTTCCAGCAAGTTTCCGGCCTATTGTTCTTCCTATGATCTCTAAAAAATTGTTTTAACCGTGTAAAAGAAGCTCATAAACTTATTCTCATAAATTTAATTGAAAAACACGTGATTTGAAAGGGCAAGCAGCGTTTTTTGCAGATTTTTTGATCGCTACTTTTATAAAACTTTATGTACGCATGATTATTCTTGACAGCTCAGACGGTAGTTTAAAAATTACGTTTTTGTACGTGGAACAGGATGAAAAACATTGGGTTTTTGCCCATGTTCAAGTCTTATAAGTATATAAATGTCTCATAATACCAATTGAAAGGCGTGTTTCGGACGGGGGGAAATCTCTGCTTTTTTTTCTATTGATGTTCGGTGCTACTTTACAAAACGACTTCACAACGTTGATTTCTCAATTCACGTTTAAAGCTCAAACCGTGGCTTAAAAATGCGTTTTCTAAGTGAAAAAGATGAAATACCTAGATTTTTGCGTGATTTTGCAGAACTTCTGATTGACGGCGCGATAGACGTGCGAGAAACAATGGATTTTTTGCTGGCGCGTGGCGACCCAGCTGCCTTATCTCAAAAAATAAGCGTCTGATACATGCAAGAATGCGAAAAAACGATGTTTTCAAGACGAATTTCGCCTAACTCGTTTGCATAAAAGCACAGAAGACGCCCCTCGAGCAAAATGCGAGATTTATTCGCTGATCTACTAACTTTTTTGTCGCCTCGAATGACTGACTTACTGGCATTGTAGTTTTATATTATTTGGGTCACTTGAAATATCAATTTTAGAGGCAACTGGCGACTGAACGGTGCTTGTGACGGACGCGGCATCGCGCCGCTGGCTGAGGCACTTTGGGAGGGGAACGGCATGGGGAGCTGTGGTGTTGTCAGGTAAAAGGCATTTTTGCTAAAGTTACAATCCTGTTTTTAGAAGGCCCTCAACGGTAAAAGATGAGGATGATCGATTTTTCGAGGAGCCCACGCCGTCCACGTCGAAAAAGGCCCAGGCGCTGAGGTTTGTAATTTTTTTTATGAGGATTATTGTGTTTTCAGCCCCTACATGAACCGAAAGCCCGGCGCCGGCGAGTCGTACGAGCCCACCCACTTTGAACACCTTGCGAACGTCGGCACTCATGGCGTGGGTTTTCCTTGCTGGAAATAGCTTCGGCGCAACTTTAGTTGACCCCGAAACCGAGCTCTAAATGTTGTATATCGGTTATCTTTTGTGTCACAGGGCTGTAAAGTATGCCAAAATGTTCGTCTTGATTTCGCGTGTATTTTGGTATACTGGCAACCATGTAGGATGAAGGGGAACCGAGATAAAACGTTGGGAAATCGCTACTTTGGGGCGATTTTGAGTCTTTCTCCAGCTGGAAATAGCCTCTATTTTTCATATTTCCAGGTCGGCATCATCCCGAGCATCCTCGCCTTCTACTACATCATCGACGCGTCGCATCGAGATCTCCAATACATGCTGATGGTCATCTACGGCATCTTCACCACCATGCTCTTCTCGGCGTCCACCCTCTACCACTACTACGAAATGATTTACAGGCCCTTGAAGCAGTAAGTGGGCAGAAACTCTAGTTTCCATTTTTCCAACAAATTCCGAGGCTTTTCCACGAATTGAATCTTTCTCCAGGAAACAACGTTTGCGGTACTACCTCCACATCTGCGACCGCGCCGTCATCTACTTGTTCATTGGTTGGTGAAGGCGCATTCGAGGCATCTGAAGCTTTACAGCGGCTTCGTATACGCCGTGGCTGACGCTGCGCCACTGCGGGTATCCGGGGCTGAATCTGAAGTGGATGATTTGGGTCTTCGCTATCCTCGGCATCCTCTACCAGTACAATTTTCATGAAAAGTGGGTTCTAAAAAAAGTGCTTAATACATTAAAACAAATCCTATGAGTTTGGTTTACAGTTTTTAAAACGCTTTACGAAGCCTTGTAGGTACAAGACGCTGGAGACGATACTCTACGTCCTCGTCGCCACCATTCCGTCGGTTGCCATGTTCACGATGGTATGTAGAAACGTAATAGCGTTTTTTTTTAGGTTTTCAAGAACCAATAAAAATGAGCGATTTCAGAACGACCGCTCCGGATTGGAGCTGATGATGGCCGGCGGGGTGGTTTATATCATGGGCGTGATTTTCTTCAAACTCGACGGTGTCGTCCCGTTCGCCCACGCCATCTGGCACGTCCACGTCTTACTTGGTGGGTAAAGGCGCTTGGTATAATGGGGTAGTAAAAGAACGAACTTAATAAAAGTTGTATTACAAAAAGAAACTAAGAAAACATTAAAACGTAATAAAAAAGCATTTTCCAGGCTCTGCCGTGCACACCTACGCCGTCTACGTCTCGCTGATCGGCCCTGACCATCTGAATCCAGTGCCAGCCGTCTAGTGCCCAAAGAAAACTGACCAACCCTTCTTCCTACCTTTGTAATAATTGCTTATAAGCCCTCGAATTTTAACAACTAACTACAACCCTCGCTGAAAACGTGTTCCCCTTCGTCTTTGCACAAATGTCGTTTCCTTGCCCCTAAATGAGACTGATTTGAGCTTCTGCTGTGAGTTTATGACCCCCCGAGATTTGGTGCTGTTAGCCAACATTGCTAGGATTACAAATTGATTTCTGTGGAATAAACTCCTGAACGCTACACTAAAATCATCGACACGGTATGGTATACAGGAGCCGAACGGAACGCGAAATTATAGCTTTTCCACGTTAAAATTGAGTTTTTGGTACCGTTTCACATTATACAATCAAAGAAAACAAGCTTTCTAAAATTACTAATGAATCTGGCACTACTATCAAATGGTAAAAAAAACGAAGATGTACGCTACATTACGTTATAATGCGCGAAACGGAAGGACGGCTGACTTATCTAATAAACGTAGTAGAAAGGTAATTTACACGCTACAATACGCGGTCTTGAAACGGAACGGGTAAGTTTTTGGTTCTTTTCCCGGTCAAAAAAGGATTTTTGATGATCAGCGCATATTTTATCATCGTTTTTACGGGTGTAGTATAACTGATAAACTATGCAAAAACATAATTAGTACTCTAGAATACGCGATAGAACGGAAAGTAGCTTGTAGCTTTCTGTTCATCAGGTCATGCCTATTCATTACTTTCGACAGTCTACAGTCTTCTAAAATCTATTAAAAAAAGTCTGCACGCTACAATACGCAATCCAGCACGAAAAAAGTAACTTTTTGGCCGCTTTCCAACCCCGAAAAAGGTTTTTGATCATCGGCACGTGTATCATTGACGGCATGCAGAAAACACAGGCGGACCCCCGTCCGCGGGTCAACATTTTAGCAAACATCCCCCGAACACGCCATATAAATACGAGGAGCTTAGCAGTAAAAAAAAACTATGAAAGAAAGAAAACAAAATAAAAACAGAGCCAATATACTTTAATATGTTTATTGGGGGGAAATACTTTATGTGAAGACTATTTGGTTACTGTTTTAGTAACATACGCTTTCATTAGACTGTTCTACCCTCACTCTCCTCTTATTTCAACCAGGATCTAACAATAGTTCATTATCCTCGTGTTTTTTCGGGCTTTTTCTCTATTTGTATTATGCGTATCACTATCCATATACTACTTTAAACAAAGCCAATATACTTGAACACGTTTATTCGGTAAATACTTTTATGAAAAGATTTGGCTACTAGTTATCGCTATCAATATGTTACTTTCTTGAGCGGGGAAATGTTTTAGTTTATTAGTTTTTTTCTTGTCTTTATGCTTTATGTCTTCAGTTTCAGTTGAAGTTTTGTTGAGGACCGGCAAGTTTTAGGTTGACGTTCGGAAACTGACTATTTCACCGGTAACTTGCAAAACAAACTATAAAAGCCTGAAAAAGAGCATAGTGATAGATCTGCTTGCAAATAAAGATAGTTATTACAGATTAAGCAAGGTTTACAAAGATGAAGCTGGCGCCTTCTGAAGAATCGTTGTCGAATCCGTCGATTAAGGCCCTGAAGTAGCAGAAATACTAGCTAAAACTTGTGAGCGTAACTAAACATTTAACTTAATTGTTTTCTTTTATCAATTATACAGGGCTATAAAAAATCAAACCCGAAAAAACACGAGGATAATGAACTACTGTTAGATCCTGGCTGAAATAAGAGGAGAGTGAGTGTAGAACAGTCCTAATGAAAGAGTATATTACTAAAACAGTAACCAAAATAGTCTTCACATAAAGTATTTCCCCCAATAAACATATTAAAGTATATTGGCTCTGTTTTTATTTTGTTTTCTTTCTTTCATAGTTTTTTTACTGCTAAGCTCCTCGTATTTATATGGCGTGTTCGGGGATGTTTGCTAAAATGTTGACCCGCGGACGGGGTCCGCCTGTGTTTTCTGCATGCCGTGTATCATTGTTGTACTCCCTCACTGGTGCTCGATTCCCTTTCCCACCCTTCTCCCCAATAATATTTGCCACCTCGTCATTCTCACACGGGGACACCCCCATCGCCTCGTGTTTGTCTGTCTTTTCAGCTGTTTGTCAGTTATCCAATCTAACAGAGTGCTATCACTTCCAGTTGACGTGTATCTGGGCGCGCGCAGTGTTCCGTCTTCCGCGCCCGGGCGGGCATAGACCTTTAAAGGAGCCCGGCGATGATTGATCGTCAAACGAAAATAGATCAGGGGCATCGTATATAAGGCGAAGGGAATGCACTTATCCTCCCGTTTCTATGAATAGCTTTATTGTAAAGTGGCAAGGTATATAAGGGATGGGGGGTATCCGGTTGGTAGGGTTGTGTATTGTTTTTTAGCGTAGGGATAGTTCATAAGATTACCTAACAAGCGATTCATTGCGTGATGCAGAAGTCTGTGGTCCCTTCTCCCGAAAATCTCTGCTAGCTAAATCCCCCCCCCCCCCCCGTTAGCCTTTCCGCCAAAGAATCCCTGCTAGCTTGCCTTTTTTCTGATTTTCACAAAAAAATCGACAAGCTTAATCCTGAAAAAGCCTTTGATCTCGGCTAGTTTGGCCTCAATTGTCCTCCCTTCACAAATGCTCTCTGCTAGCTTTCCGTATTCCATTTAGCCCCAAATGGTCTCTGCTTCCTTGCCTTTTATGTCAGCTCGTCTCAAATTATCTCTGCTAGCTTGCCCTGCAACATCCCAAAACTTCACAAAAGATCACTGCTAGTTTGCCCGGTATGTCATCTCGTCCCAAAAAAGCACTGCTAGCTTGCCCTGTTTTTCATCTATTCCAAAACATTTTTGTCACCTTTCCGTGCCTGTTTTCCTAAATTCCGCGGCGATCCCTCGCTGGCTCCCAATATTTCGATCTTTTGACCTTTTGATTTGTCAATCTCTCTGCAAAACCCGATTTCTCATTTCGACGTAACGGACAGTCCATGCAATTTCCTGCACGTCACTCAAACCGCTCCACTTTTTCCCAATGCACGATCACCCGTTCAAACCGCGCTAGCTTCCACCTCCCCATCCCCATCGCCAAAGATCTGCCCATCCAAAGACTAAATTGTCTGATCTCTCAAACCCGGCTCCCACCACGCGTATCATCGACGAAAAGTTGTTATTGACGAGTGGTGCGGCAGCTATCAATCAAATCCGGGGCGCAACCGGGTGTACCCGCTTGAAATCACCCACATCCTGCCACATTTCGCACCGACCAACTTCGGAAATGATCCAATCGCTCTCCTTTTCGCCAGTTTCACGCTGCAGAGTACTATCGACCTCTACCTTCCATTTTGATAGGTCTACAAAACTCGCGGCTTTTTCTTCGCCAAACCCGGAAACAGTTCCACCATCAATGCCCCCCCCCCCTTTTTTTTGTTAAAAACTTCAACTCGGATTTTATTGCCCACCATTAGCGCGTGACCCGCCCCGGCCAGAAATCCTGTTTCGGCAATCAGCAGACGATCTTCTTTGCTAACCCGCCATTGTTTTCACTTTTTCTACTATTGTCGGCATTGGAAAACAATCCACGATTTCGACACTTTTCAGGGTTTTCAACCTTATTTCGCCTCCCCCACCCTGTCGGCCAGATGATTCCGTATTTGGCATGTCTTCCGCTTCTCATCAGATTAATTAATAGGTTGGTATTTTACGGTTTTTAGAAAGAAAAGAAATTTTGCGCCGGAAATCGTATTTTTGGACCACGAAAAAAAATTTTTTAGCGCTCCAGTGTCCTCGCCAGAACTAGCGCCCCCATCGTCCCACGAGGCCATCTACAACCATTTTAATGCGTGAGTTATATTCTTAATTTTTTGATACCTTAATTCGCGTTTTTGGACCTTTTTTATATTCGTATTTTCAGGCTATTCCCTGATTTACCGCCAAAAGATGAGCCCCTGCGAAGCGGCGACTACTATTCGCTAGAGCAGATTGAAACATTCTTGCGCAGCGTGAGTTATTTTTGAGAATTCCATAACCTTTTTGGGCTTCAGGTGGCCAAGCAGCACAAAGACACGACGAAGCTGCTGCAGGTTGGCACCAGCGAAGAGGGCCGTCAGATTCTTGGAATTCAGGTAATAACTTTTCTGATAGACATCGTCAGTTTCTAGATATCTATAATTATTCTTACAAATTTTGCTTTAGTTTGGCGTAAACCCGGCGAACCCGTACGTCGTCATCGATTCGGGGATCCACGCCCGAGAATGGACGGCCATCCACGTGGCCTATTTCCTCGTCGAGCAGGTATTTCCTAATTCAAATACCTAATTTTAAAATTAGTACAGCAACGGACTGTCGGAGGGCGATCTGCAAGTGCGGGCGCTGGTGGACGCCTTCAACATTGTCATCATCCCGGTGCTGAACCCCGATGGGTTTAGTTTTACTTGGGATGCGGATGAGCAGCCTTTTAAGGTAAGGATTTGGGAAGCTGTGTAGTGAAAATTTTGTTTTGCTTATAGCAAGCGCTTTTTTAGTAACTTTATGCTTAATATTTTATTTTTTCAGCACCGTCTTTGGCGCAAAAACCGTTCGCCAAAGCGCTGCACCGCTCGAAGGTCGCTGCTGCGAGGGCGTCGACTTGAATCGCAACTGGGACCTCGCCTTTTCCGCCAGCGAGGATCCGTGCAGCGATGTTTATGCCGGCCCTTCGCCTTTCAGCGCTTCCGAGACCAGGTACGGCCTAGGAAAATCTTCCACAAATGCTAAATGCAAAAAAAAGCAGAAAAATACGTGATAAACGTGAGAAACAAACCAAAAACCCTTGCAGGACGTACAGTCGTTGGCTGCGAACTTTGCCGGCTCTTGAGGCCTACATCACGCTCCACTCTCACGGCCAATTGTGGCTCTACCCCTACGCCTACGCTCAGAACACCTACACGCGAAACGTCGAGCGCACGGTGGGTTTTTTCGGGGCAGTTCTTGGTATTTATGGACTTTGAAAAAGCCCATAATCCTCAATAAACCGAATATTTTCAGATCTACGTTGCGCAGAAGGCCATCGACGCCATTTACGCGTATAACGGTACCCGCTATGGTCACGCGACGCCCGCCGACGCTCTCTGTAAGTTTGAGAAGTAACTTTGGGCGCTAACACCCGGCGTTCTCAAGTAAATTCCGGAAATAAAAAATTTACAGATACCTCCACCGGCTCTTCGATGGATTGGGTGGAGCGCGAGCTGGAGCCCGAATTTGCCTACACGATCGAAGTCCGGCCAGTGACACAAGGTAAGCGCGAGAAGTTTGGCATTCTAAAATACATTTTCAGAATACGGCTTCATCCTGGAAAAGGATCTCTTGTTGCCGGCGTCCAAAGAAATTGCCATCGGCATCAACGTAGTTTTGACGGAGGCGATGGGCTTCCGGCAGACGCCGTTCCGCTTCACCGGTGAGTAGAAGAACACTATTTATCAGAGAAAAACATCTAAAGTATCGAAAACGCATAATAAAAATGCCTTTCAGGCTCAACCCCGAAGCCCCAGAAACATATACTGGAGCAACGCGACCCACCGGTCGACGAGCCGCTCGACGAGAATTGGATGAAGTGGCTGAACGACAACTAAATCATGTACAAAGAAAAAGCTAAACGAGGATTAGCAGCTCTTGCTCCTGCTCTTGCTCCACACCAGGGTCTATCGATAGACGGGATTTTAGCCATATGACCTCAGCACCGACATTAGAATGATCTCGAACAAATGCTATATTATTTTGCACTTCCGCGTGTACATATTTCATAGATCTCACTCAATCCACCCCAAAGATACCTCAGCCCCCAGATACCTCAACGCTTTAGTGCCATTGTCTGTTTGTACATTTTATTCGACAAATAAAGATTGTATTTCATTGTTGAATATTAACGTAAAAAAGTGGGGGAAATGGGGTTAACGGCAGCCGTCGAGAATAGTCTGGATGATGCGTCGGTTGATGGCGGCGGTTTCTGAAAATAGCGAATTTTTTAACGTATTTTTAAACTTTGTAGTAGTTTTTAGCAGTTAGTAGTAAAAGGTTTTTCTGGTTTAAATCGACTCACCGGCTGGCCCGTACTGGCTTCTCAGCAGGAATTCCTTCTGCTTCTCGAGGTCGTCGCCAAACTTTTTGCGGGCAATCGATTCCTGGTAAAAGGGTCGTTTTTACGTTTTCTATTACTTATATTTTCTATTTCTAAACTATTTTTTACCATAATTTTGGCCATTTCCCAAGAATACCAGCTTACCTTTGCCTTAGATACATTGTCGTTCAGGCGATGCTCGATGTAGGCGTCGCCCCATTTCCCATGTTTCTTCTTGAACTTCTGAGGCCAAAAATCTGCTCGATCGTACAACGAGGTCATACCGGTGGCGGCGCAAAAAAGTTGCTGCCGAGGAGTGCCACCCACAGCGGCAAAAACACGCACATCACCGTCATGTAATTCTGGTAGCCCATCCAGATTGCGGCCTAGAATTCGAGCTGGAATCTCAACTTAAACGCTTACCCATCGGGTAACGATCGTGATATTGGCAAAACCGCGCAGCTGGTCCTCGTAGAGGCACTCGAAAATGCCGGCGTCGTCGAGGACGGTCGGGAAAACCTAGAAAAAGCCCTACCGGGAGTGTCAGCTGAAGACCTACCTCGAACATGTCCGCCTCGGCCTTGATGCGCCACTCGTAGTAGTTCGGCTCGATCGTGTTGCCATTTACCACCCAGACTGTTTGATTCTGGAAACGTATATCACGTCGAATCTTGTTGTATGAGTCTAGAAATGTCTAGTAACTTAATAAGAAGTTTTTAATAGCGTTTTGAATAAAATAGAAAAAACCAGAAAAACTATCTAAATCTAAAAAGTCTGAACTTTTGTAAAAAATCGGCCATTTTGGTCGTAAAATCGATATTTTTGACATTTTTTAACACAATTTTGTAAAGTTTCAACGTTTAGGACTAGTAAAAAGCCGTTTCGAAACACCCCCCGCTACTGCTAAAGCACCCAAAAATTACCTTATCTTCATCCTTCTTCAGAGCACATCTCAGCGTCAGCCATTGTCCCTCGAGGATGAGCATCGAGGCCCCGGTCGGCGGCAGCTTCAGCGAATCGCCCCGCAACATCCCGAACGTCGCAAAGTTTAGTACCTAAAGGACAAACTCGTCAAAACACAGAAAATTACATGCTTCTTGGCGTCCTGGATGGCGTTGAAGCGCTTCCGGCGGCCCTTCACCCGCTTTTGCCTCAGCTTGTCGCGCATCCGCGAAAATGAGGAATTCGACGATTTTCTGGAAGTAATGTAGTGGTTCTTTCGCAATATCTATTGTTTTTTGTCATTCCTAAACGTAAAATCTACAAATTTTTATCAAAAACATATCAAAATATCGATTTTTTTTTTACCAAAATTGGCCGATTTTGAGCAAAATTTCGACTTTTCAAAGATTTTCTAAAGTTTTTAGATAGTTTTTCGGGTTAAAAATAGGTACAGAAGACTAAAAATACTACTAAAACAGTTTATATTAGTTACTAGACATTTCTGGACTTAGAAAATGCGGAAATACGACGAAAGAACGAATATAGTTCACCCCAACCCCCATTTTAACTTTTGTATTTCGGCTGCCTGTTCATCTGAAGGGTTGTAAAATATACTAAAAGACGCGCAAGACCAAGCCAAACATTTTGGTATACCCTAAAACCCTGTACGACAACGGGGAGCTGAGATACAGTAGCTCAGACTCCACTAGGCGAGCTATTTGCAGTTTAAGAGAACCCACTCTTCGTCATTCTCGCGGGGACAGCGCCCTTCACGCTGCCTGAAAAATCGTATTTTCCTAAATAAAGAACCCCAATTCTATTCATAGACAATGAATTCAAATACCGCAACAACCGCTCGCCCTCGCCGATGAACGGGCAGTCGATGTCGTGGCGGAACGCCTCCAGCACGTTCATCTTCATCTCGCGCAGGCCGCTCTGGCAGATTAAAACGTGGAATTTTGCACGAATTTTCCTACAAAATCAAAGCGATCATACAGGTCGAGGGTGGGCACCCAGTCCTGATCGCCGACTGTTTTCCGGAATGCTGAACTTGTCGGTTGGGATGGGATTTCTGTTTTTCACCAACCGTCGATGCGTTTTTGCTTGCCAGGGTCGGGGGTCGGCTCTTGGCCGTGGGCGCTCAACAATAGCCAAACGAGGATCAGAAAGATTTGGGCAAAAACCGGCGAAAACCAGGCCATACGGCCACTGTTATTGCCGGAATGAGTAGTGCCTTGTATTTCGAGTAATATCGATTTGAATCTGTGATGAAATAGCGGTTATGTTAATCCTGGTATTCTCATGATTTTGCAATTAGTTTCGTAACTCCTCATATCATTCGAACCGCCTCGTTTCACTCTAAAACTTGGAATCAGCTTTTTTCAAGATTAGCTTTAGTTTAAAAGTTATAGGGCTTGAAGTTTTAGCCCCATACGTTTTGCGTCGAAAGGAGCGTTCGTTGCTTAGGCGCCAGATTCCAGTAATTCGTGGCGTACTCTGCTCCCCGTTGTTCTACAGATTTTTAAAGTAGACCAAAATACTCTCCACAACAATATGAACATTTTGGTATACTTTACACACCTGTACGATCACGGGAAGCCTAGCCATAAAATTTGGAGGCCGGGGGGGGGATAAAACTCTTCTCCGCTCGTTTGGCCGCGATGTTAATTTGATCCAATCGATATCACGGGAGCTTGAGCTCGAGCTTGTCGCTATTTCCCAATCATTAATCCCGAAACCTCAACCCGTTATTAGGTAGTGTTGGTTGGGGGCTGAATGGCCTGCGGGGGCTCTCCCCCTCGATCGGCTGCTACTCATGTCCTTGACCCCCCTCCAATCGAGGGGATTTCAGCTCTGCACCTCTCTCTCTCTCTCTGACCCCCTCATCCTCATTCAGCTCCCTTCTTTTCCCTACTACCCACATCTCCATCCCCCGTCGTTTTCTCCTGCGAAATTTTACCGAATTTTCGAGCTTCCTGTTAGCTACAGCTAGGCGGTACTGCACGAATAGCGGGGGGGGGGGGGCCAGGCAGGAATTCTAACCATAACCCCGACATCCATAATACCGACAGCCAAAATGTTATTTTTCTGGTCATTTTACTCATAAATCGTTTTAAAATCTGTGGTTTCTGGCTTTCGGGATTTTGGCGTTTTTTCCGGTCTAGCAGGGAGAAAACTAATTTTTGTTTTCCGTCTGTGTCTGTTAATAATAAAGAGTGTATTTTAATCATACTTTTAGTAGTTTTTCATTGTTAGATAGTTAGAAGAATATTTTTAGAATGTTTGAAAGTCCGTGCCCAGCTAGCTTATGGCTATGCAAAAACCTAGAAAAAGTAATCCCGGCCCTAGATACCACATTTTGGGTGTATCACCTGTATGTATGCGGTCGAGAGCCCATTACCCGATCGTACGACTGGTTCCTGTTGCATCGAGATCCGGCTCTCGCAGCCCATTCTCCACCCTCCCCGTACATGGTTGTTTCCGTGGGCTTTAACGTGTAACGGCTTGCGCTTATCGCCCCACCGGTATGGCGCAAAATGGGGCACATCGATTTCGCTAGGGTGAAGCTTATGCTCCAAAAAAAACAGTTTTTGAATCTTTTAAATACATTTATTAGTTATTTAGAGCGTACAATAAAAATAAAAATAAATGTATGGCACCACTCAATTTATCGGTTTTTGAGCTCAAAAATTAAAGGAAAGTTGTTGTCAAAAAGCCTTCCCCGCTTAGTTCTTTGCCTCACTAATTTTTGAAGCTGTTAAATGCATTTATTTTTGTTTAGGAAGCTACTTTTGAGGTTCAAAACGTCGGAAATCATAAGAAAGCCATTTTCCACCGAACTTTTTGCCTGAGTGGTCTTGTAATTGAATAGGACGTGTTTTAATATTTTTTTTAGGAAAATAACTATTCAAGTTAGAAAAACTATTTAAAAATTTAAATAAGTAGGTCGACATTTTGGTCAAAAGAGCCAGTGTGGTCGGAAAATCGATTTTTGTTATTTTTGAATGAAGTGTTGGAGTTTTCGCGTTTGTGTGTATAGTAAAAACGCTTAAAACAGTTCCACGAGTTATATTTTTTTGAAAAGCTAGATCCGAAGACAAAAGTAGTCCGCCCGATACTGCGAAAGAACGGTATACACCTATGGACAGCTGCGTCTCTGCGTAAATCGGTGTAAACGTACAATCCCCTGAACGTTTTGTGAACTTTTTGTTAAAAGCCATTTTTTAGTCAAAGCTCAGCAGGCGGCAGCTTTCCGCGCTTGGCAGGCCCCGTTTTGGGCCGTGCGCCGCGGGACAGGCTTGTCGTCGTCTCCGTGCTGCGTGCTTCCGCATGCGGCTGTCATTTCGCGCCCGGGCCGGCCGATGTCTGGCTGTGCATATGGCCGATGCCCGGCCCTGATAGTTTGCCGCGTCTCGCTTTCGTTGCCGCCCATACCCATCCACACGCCACCCACGGCTCGCACTACCTGCTTTCACCCGACTTGATCCCGCGCCCAAATTCAATATTTTGCCGTCTGGATTTCCGAGATTCTCGAGCGCAAAACTACCTGGCTCAATTTTGCCTTTACAAGTCCTTTAGAACGACACTACGATCCAAATATCGAGATGGAGAGGAGTAGAGGGGGAAACGCCCAATTTTTTTTTACGAAACTACACGGGAAAAAAGGGAAACTACACGGCGCTACTCTGGACAGTTGTATTTGCGCGCTACTTTTCCCTTTCGCCCCTTTAAAAACGTTTTTCCTAAACATTCTGGTACTGGACTGTTAGCGGGGGGCACTAAGTTTCCCAGTAATCCTGTACGGACCTATGACAAATTATCAACCATTTTTTATAGCATTGTGCACAGTTTTTAGGTATAAAAACGGCATTTTCCGCGATTCTGGTTCACTTCAGCAAATTTCCTCGCACGAAAACATGATTAATGGAAAGCACCCTGGGTTTTCTATGACCAAACTACACGCGGCTCCTCTGTAAACCCGTCCTGTGCGTTCGCTGCTTTTTTTTCACGATTTTGCCCTCTTTACGATTGCTGTCCCTTTAAAAGCCTGTAAAACCTACCTTTTACCCGCTTCGCCGCACTTTTCTGATTTCCCCTCAAGCGTCCACTGGCTTTTATTTCCGTTATTCACGCGCACAGCGGGAATAATTTTGGAAACGAATTGTGGATGGGCGCAACGCGGAACCGAGAGATTATAATTGCCGCCCGTCCAACAATTGGATCCGTATATTGGCATCGCACTGTCGGTGGAAGCTTGAAATGCAATCGGTCGACACCCAATACCCACCGGGATCAGATGACCACGCCGCTGAAGCTACTATCTGCAGTCAGGTGTTCTTGCCTCACGGTTACGCTTTTTCAGATAGCTTGGGCTTGGATTAGGCGGAGGCTCTGGCTAAGGTCTACGCTCGGGTTGAGGTATAGGCTTGGGCTTGGGCTTAGGTTTAAACTTGGGTGTAGGTGAGGCTTGGGCTTAGGTTAGTCTTAGGCTTAGGCTTGGCCGTAGGCTTAAGTTTAGCTTATGATTTGGGCTTAGGCTTAGGCTTATACATGGGCTTAGGCTTAGGCCTAGACTTCGGATTAGGCGTAGGCTTCCAAATTAACCGCCCTACCCATCCGATTTCTGCATGAAACGGAAGTCGCCCATCTCGAGCGAAGTCATCAATAATTCGGATGGTGGGATGCTGCGGAATGGACACATTTCCCGGGGAAAAAGCCGCAACTACCCCCGTCTATTCCCACATCTTCCTGCATTTATCCCGGTGCCCATGCATTTCACAACGCCACATTTTTGCGGCTTCTTCCGGCGGCTTTTGACGCGCGTCTCAGGGCGTCCTGCCACTAATTGTTGTGGCTAGACTTTTTTGAGGGGGCCAGGCGGCTCATGTATGTTGTTGAAAGTCATTATTTCGCTTTGTCATTTGCCGGCACATCGCAAAATCATTAGAAGGAACGTCAGCAACAAGGTCGGCTCTTTTTTGCTTTCCTTTTTTTGTCCGGCAAGTCTCAAAATTCTTACGAACATTATCAGCAACAAGGTCAGCACATTTTTTACCTACCTATTTAGTTTTCTCCCTTTTAAGTCTTAAAATCCTTATAAGCAACGTCAGGAAGCAGTTCGAAACATCTTTTTATTTTCTCCTATGCTGGCACTCAAACTCAGTATCACGGCGTCGGCAAGCGGGTTAGCCCTTTTTGCACCTTGTTCCCTTTTCCGTTACCTGGCATGTTTCGAATTCAGTATGAACGGCGTCAGCCAGCAGGTCAACACATTTTTTCCTTTCATTGCAGTTTTCGTCCCGTTTCCGGCGCTTCTCAAAATCATTATAGGCGACGTCAGCAAGCTGGTCAGCACATTTTCGCTTCCATTTGTAGTTTTAGGCTCTTCAAATCAGTACGGGTCCTCATCAGCAAGCCGTTCAATTACTTGCCTTTTTCGCCGTTCTTTAAAAAATTTTTTTATCACCGCTTGACCGTACACCTGACCCGTCCGTCATTTCCAACCCAAAAACACACCTCGCTAATCCTACGTTATTTCCACGGGCTGACGTGTCGTGTTTGGGGGGTGGTAAATCGGGCGAGTTGAGTCAACGTCGCCGGTCGCCGGATAGCCTCCATTTTACAGCGGCGACCCCGGAAAATCCATCAATGCGTTTTCCCAGTTTCGGCCGTTTCGGCCTTGTGCCAAAACGGTTTTGTTTGTTTGCGCCGAGCTGCGCTGACAGTACCAGAGCGGCTTTGAAGGCAACTCTCAAAAGCTTATTTTAATTTTTGTCTCGAAAATAGGCAGGTTAGCAACGCTTTTTAGGAACATTTTAGCACGTTTTAAATTTTACATTTTACATTTTACTACCCCGCCCTATTTTCGGTTCTTTTGCATTATCGGGGGAGCGGTGGCCCGGGATAAAATTTTGTGAAGGTCTAGAAATGTCTAGAAACTTAATAGAAAGTAGAAAATATAATTAAAGTTTAGCTAGAAAACTATCTAAACACTTATAAAAATGTTTGAAAAGTCGAAATTTTAGTAAACGGCCATTTTTTTTGTATTTTTCAATAGAAATTTGTACGTGTTGTACGTTAGGAACAGTAAAGACATTTAAAAATAACGTATTTCCACCACAAAGTTGTCTAAAACTTTAAAAATGTCTGAATTAGCCGAAATTGGCCAAAAATCGGCCATTTTTGATCGAAAAACCGAATTTTTTATTTTAGTAACAGTTTGTAATTTTTTTTTACGTTTAGGAATAGTAAAAAAGGGTTAGAAACACTGCCGCTATCTATATTTAAAAAATTGGATCCTAACAAAAAAAGTTAGTCCCCCCCCCCGATAATGCGCAAGAACCGTTATCAACGTGATTTTAATTTGATTTTTTTGCGACTGAATTTAGTGCGCCGTACAACCGTCTTTTTTCAGGGGGTTACTAGCAGCTTGTCAAGTACGTTCACTTGCCACCGGACAGACCTTTTGCGGAATACACAAAATCAGCGGCCGGCCGGCGCTTCCCGTTGAGGGTAGACACTTCTCCCCCGTCCGGGGTTCAGTGACCCCTGAATTGAGGGAAGGTCTGCCTTGCTCTTGCTCACTTTCTCGTGCTCCATCTCTCTTGCTCAATGCTCTCCATCTCTTGTGCTCACTTTCTCATGTCCATCTCTTGCTCACTTTCTCTCACCATTTCTCTCTTGCTCACTTTCTCGCGCTCCATCTCTCCCCCAGCCACACCACTTTCCACTAGGCATCGAACCCGTTTCCCGGTGGAGGGGAAGACGGTCAGTCGCACCTCGATATGCCCATCCCTGGCCTTTTGTTTTCCGCTTCATGGAGGGAGGAGAGGAACAACGCCACTTTCCCAGCTACAGCCCAGCCACAAACAAACATCGTGTGTACGACGCGACGGGGTGACGGATAAGCTGGAGCGGGTAATGGGTCAAATGAGAGAACAAGGCTGGCTGGAGGCGTTTTTTACCCGGGCATCATCAAACATTCATGATTGTGCCCTAAATGATGTCTGAAAAACTCGCTAGGAGCTGCCGCGTTGCAGATTTTTGCAGCGATCTAACTGCACTTTCCCGCGTCGGTTCTTTTGCATTATCGGGGGGGGGGGAGGAGAATTTTTTGTATAAGTCTAAAAATCCCCAGCAACCTAATAGCAAGTTTTTAATAGTGTTTTTAGTCAATTAAACTATACCTCCAGTAGAAAAGCTTACAAAAAAAGATTCGAAAAGTCGAAATTTTGATAAAAAATAGGTTTATGACTGTTTTTAGTAGAATACGACTATATTTAAACCAGAAAAACTATCTAAAACTTTCAAAATTCGAAACTGTGCTCAAGAACGGTCATTATTGGTCGGAAAATCTATATTTTTCTATTTTTAAATAAAAATTTGTAAAATTGTTATGTTTGGGAATAGTAAAATCAGTTTAGAATAACCCGCTATTTATATTTTAAAAATTGGATCGTAAGAAACCAAGTTTGTCCCCCGATAATCCTAAAGCACCGCGGCTTTTCACGCGTCTTTTGGCTTGCCGCGTAGCTGTCGAGACCTAGTCGATGGGGGATTTCAATTCCTGCTGTTCTTAGCTCTGTAATTATTCCCCCAACGCCCCAAATAATTATATTTTCCTCCTTTATTACTCCCCGGTGCTGCTCAGATCGCTATGGCCAAATTATGAGACTCGACACAATGGTCTTGACCAGGTCAAGGGTGCCGAATCGACAGTCGATGAGTTGAGGTGCTGATCCCCAATAATACGCCCCAGGAAACCAATATACCTTTAATCAGAACGTCGACGACAAACGCTACCATTTTTATGATCTTGGTACTGGACTGTTAGCGGGGGTGTGAATTTTCCCAGTCTTCTAAACCATTTTTATAGCGGTTTCCAAAGTGTCTAAATTAAACTCTACTAAATTCCGACTTAGGTAGAAAAATCCTTTTTCTAAAGCCATTTTTGGCCGAAAATAAGAAAATGTCGATTTTTCTAAAATATTACTAGCTTGGTTTTTCGAATTTTCGAACTTCCTTCTCTACGCGGCCCTTTTGAGGCATCTTTTTAGACCTACGTTTTTTCCAAAATTTATTTCCCGAAAAACCGTTTTTCTGTTTTCTCGAATTTATTTTTCCTACCTAGAAATAGCTAAATTAGAAAGGGAGAAAGTTCAATTGGAATTTTCAGATAATTTTTAGGTAAAATAGGAAACATTATTTGTAAGAAAATGAACGGAATCCACCTTGTAATTCGCAGATACCCGATTATCTCGGCCAACCGCAAAAAAGCGTTCCACTACCATGCACGGCTAATTCGATTGGGCCCCACAACTGTCGAATCTCCATTTGGCAAACGGCCCTCTCCTCTCTTGCCTATCAGATTGGACAATGGCGCGGCTCCCGAGGGCATTGTCTCGCCCCCAGACCTACACACTCCTATCGACAGGACCGACGGTGAAGAGGTGTGAGAGTTGGTCAAAGGTACAAAGCCCCCTCTTCAGCAGCACCGAGATTTCTTTTCCGTCCCTCTCTCTCTCTCTCTCTCTCCCTCTCTCTCGCTCTCTCTCCTTTACATTTCCGTAGAGGAAGGAGAATCCCCTCAAGGATCTCCCATCATCCCTTTTGGTCAATGAGGTTACCAGCGCCACACCCGGCTAGAAGGTCGGTCCCTTTCGATTCGCTGGGCAGACAGTGTCTCGTCTACGGTATTGTAGCCCGGGCGCCACCTGTCATTCCTTTTAAACTGCGTTTTTAAATAGTTTCCATAGTTATTTCGAACCAGGCTAGTAAACAACTGCTGGTTTTATCTTAATTTACAAGGGATGCCTTTCTTTTATGAAATTACTTTTCTAGATTTTACAGCGCAGTTTCTGTGTTATCCCCGGAGAAGGCTGGAGATGTGAATTGTTTGGATCTGTGTTTACAGCGAGATAACTCGGCTGAGAATAGCCTACACCCAATCGATGAGATATATATACATATATACATACACATATACATATATGCACACAGACACATACACATATACATGCTACATATATATATATATATATATATAGCTTATATATATACATATATATATAATATATATTCATTGTGTGGCCGTAAATCCGCAAGACCGTAATAAATTGGCATGTTTTTTCGGCTTCTGAATACTGGGGTTCGCCAATTGTATTTTAGCAATCTCGTTTGAATTAATCTTTATATTTCGACTATTTCCAACCGAAATTCGTGTTTTAGTGAAACAAATTGTGCCTGGGCATCCTGAACACCACCATCTATTTTTGACTTGGGTCGGTTTTGCGTCGTATGGTGCCCGTACGCACGTTTTTCAGGTGTAATTTGTATCGGTGCGTGCGCCCACCGTAGCCGGAATTAGACACGAAATTGGTATTAAAGTGATACCTTTCTAACTAAAATGACTTTTCTAGGTTGTCTGAGCGCAGTTTTTTGTGCTGAACACGGATTTAAAGCTGCGTTTTCGAATTTCATGTTTCGCACGCTAAAATACCTTTTCTACAAAAGTTTATCGAATCTTACGGTAAAACGCCAAAGTTTCAGCTGGTCCCTTCGCCAAATTCTCCCTATCTGCCCGAAATACGTCCGGCAAATACCAAAAAAATCGATTTTCTGCGACTAATTCGGTGGACCCCTGGTAAACGCTTGGCCGCTGGCCCACACAAACAAACACCTGGGAAGCCCCGCTGCCTTTGCTGCAACGCGACAGATGGCCTTCTGGCAGCCGTGGATCGGCTTCCAAGATTTCCGGCTTCACGCACACGCATGCATTACCCCCGCGGCCGCTCCCGCCCTGGTCAAACACACCCTACAACACACACACTGGCAACACGCCACAGGTATCGAACACACCCCGCCACCCGTTTCGGCCTTGTTCTGTTTGTCCTCGTCTTCCAGCACGCCGCCACTCTGCTGCCCCTAAAACCCAGGTGCCTCCGCATTTCACAAGTATTTTATTTTGCGCGAATATGCAGGCTATTTTTGGAGGTCTTGGGGATGAAAAACTGGCTCTGGCGGTGGATCTGGCAGATTCCTATCTTTGCCTATCTAGTTTTACCGCGTTGCAGTGTCTTTTAGCGTTTTTATAGTTGTTGAGAGTTGGTGAAAGGTATCAAATTTTTAGAAAATTAAAAATTGTAGAATTTTGCCCAAGAATTAACTTTTTTCAAATTTTCAAATTTTTGAACTTTCTAGACTGCAATCTCACCTTCCTTTTAAGCGCTAATTTTCGCCTAAAAACGCAAACGTAAATAGGAAATCACTTAGCGTTAGCTTGAACTTTCGCTCTAAGGAAGAGTAAAATTCAGTATAACTGTTGTGTATTCGAAAATGGGGATGGTCCAAAGATACCCCCGCTAACAGCCCAGTGCACATTTTCACGACAGGTATTTTAGTTAGCGAACGCTACC